>ML996698.1:0-51253 GCA_010356995.1 Trichodelitschia bisporula
CTCACCTCAACCCGAAAAGCAAAATCATCCTGGGCATGCCGTGGATCTGCCACCATTCAGCCACAATCGAGGCCTCACCGGACGGCTATATTACAGTTTTGCTTTCTTCACCATATTGCTTAGAGCATTGCTGCTCTTCACCAGTCACCGTCACGGCCCTCCCCGAGGCAGAAATTGAGGGATACCTGCCCCGGTACAACGAAGAATCCGAGGCAGTGGAAATTGAAAACGAGGCTAGCGAAAAGCCGAACACCGAACCGACCATCGAACCGACCGCCGAACCGACCACCGAACCGACCATCGAACCGACCGCCGAACCGACCACCGAACCGACAATCGAACCGACCACCGAATCGACCATCGCACCGACCACCGAACCGACCACCGAACCGACAATCGAACCGACCACCGAATCGACCATCGCACCGACCACCGAGCCGACGGCCGCCACCGAACGGACCAACATCACCGAACTGGTCCCAAAACCATCGATCCTGGAAGTTAGCGCCACTTACTTCCATCTATTGAGAAAAAGAACGCAGGCCAAAATCTTCAGTCTCTCTCTTAGAGACATTGACCGCGCCCTCCACCCCGCTGACGCGACAAGGGCACGGCAAGAGGAAATGATGCTCGCCGCAGCTACGACAACATCAGAACTTGAGAAGTATCGCAGAAGCAAAGATGTAGACCCCTCTACAATCCTCCCCAGTCAATACGCAAAGTTTCTCGATGTGTTCTCCAGAAAGGAGGCAGACAAGCTCCCCCCGCACCGGCCCTCGGATCACGCCATTGAGATTCAACCGGCAAAGTTGGATCAACTCCCGAAGGGTGCTCTTTACGGAATGAGCCGCAACGAGCTCCAGGAACTCGATCGGTACTTGAAGGAGAATCTGTCCAAGGGATTCATCCGTGCAAGTAAATCAGAAGTCGCATCACCAGTGCTCTTTGTCAAGAAATCCGATGGAGGACTAAGATTTTGCGTCGATTACCGAGGCCTAAATGCCATCACAGTTAAGAATCGCTATCCACTTCCGTTGATTTCCGAAACGCTCGATCGGCTCTCGCGCGCGAAAATCTTCACGAAACTTGATATCATTTCAGCTTTCAATCGGATCCGAATCAAGGAGGGCCACGAGCATCTCACTGCATTCCGCACTCGCCAAGGGCTTTTTGAATACCTTGTGATGCCTTTTGGGCTTTGCAATGGCCCTGCAACGTTTCAGAGCTACATCAACGAAGCATTGCGAGGCTACCTAGATGACTTCGCTACAGCCTACCTCGACGACATTCTGATTTACAGCGACAACGAGCTCGAGCATCAGCTTCATGTCAAGAAGGTGCTTCAGCGGCTCAGAGAATATGGCCTTCAAGTCGATATCACCAAATGCAGCTTCCATGCGACCGAAGTCAAATACCTCGGTCTCATCATCAGCGTTGATGGGATAAAGATGGACCCAGAAAAGATTCGCACAATCACGGAGTGGCCCAAGATCCAGAATGTCAAAGATGTTCAATCCTTTCTTGGATTTGCCAACTTTTACCGACGGTTCATCTTCAACTTCAGCAAAATCGCAGCCCCGCTCACACGGCTGACCAAGAAAAATGCCGACTGGAATTGGACACCGGAATGCCAGCGCGCCTTTGACACTCTTCGGGCAGCCTTCACCTCTGACGTCGTCCTTGCTCACTTTGACCCTGAGCGAAAAATTGTGGTGGAAACCGATGCATCCGGTTATGTCTCCGCGGGGATTCTATCGCAGTACGACGACAACGAAGTCCTTCGACCAGTGGCTTTCTTCTCTCGGAAACATACGCCCCCGGAATGCAACTACGAGATTTACGACATGGAACTGATGGCCATCGTCCGAGCATTCGAAAACTGGCGTCCCGAGCTGGAAGGCTCGGCACACCCAATTGATGTGGTCACTGATCACAAGAACCTGGAGTACTTCACAACCACGAAACTCCTGAGCCGTCGGCAGGCCCGTTGGTCTGAGTTCCTTTCCCGCTTCAACTTCCAAATCCGTTACCGGCCAGGGACTCAAGGTGCGAAGCCCGATGCTCTGACACGCCGGTCCTTAGACTTGCCAATTGAAGGAGACATGACCGACCCACGCAATGTAATTCGCAATCGCCCACTGCTGCAACTCGCTCGTATCGAACTCGATGACATCGACCTGGAGAAACTCACGACATCACTGTCACCAGCACAGATTGTTCTTTCGCCAATCGACCTCGAAAATGCGACGGAAGAACCAAGTACCGAACCAGAGCTGGACTCCGAGGAGGAACTGGCATCTTATGATGAGAATCTCTCCCTATCGGAGCTTTGGAATATCGCCAAAGACCGCGACACATTTGCAGCCTCGGTCACAAAGGCGCTTCAGGAAAACCACCGACGTCACCCACGTGTACAGCTATCGGAATGCGAGATTCAGTCGGGACAACTTTACATCAATGGCAAGCAGTATGTTCCAAACTCGACCCGGCTCCGCGCCAAAATTTGCAAGCAACTTCACGACTCAATTGCCACGGGCCATCCCGGCCGCACAAAGATGATCGCATTGATGTACCGCACCTACTGGTTCCCCGGGCTTCCCAGCTTCGTTGCAAGATGGATTCGGAATTGCTCTACCTGCAAGCGAATTAAGCCCTCACGAGAACGCTATCAGGGATGGCTCCGCCCCCTCGAGCCACCACAACGCCGCTGGACTGATGTTGCTATGGACTACGTTGGACCGCTCCCACCCAGTACCTTTATGGGAGTCACCTACCGATTTATTTTGGTAGTCACGGACCGTCTCAGCAAGATGCGCCATTTCTTGCCCACCGTCGGCCAAACTACGGAGGAAGCTGCCAATGCCTTTTACTGGTACGTTTGGAAGCTCCATGGAACACCAGAGCGACAAGTATCGGATCGCGGAACGCAGTGGCTTTCCGAATTTTGGGAGCACCTTACGAAACGACTTGGTATCGAGTCCCATTTCTCGACTTCATACCATCCGGAGTCCGATGGTCAATCCGAAAGGAACAATCAATCAATGATTCACTACCTACGCGGCTATGTGAACCACCTCCAGAACGATTGGGCACAATTCCTGCCAGCAGCGGAGTTTGCCGCAAACAATGCCGAGTCGTCAACCACCAATGTATCGCCCTTTTTCGCCAATTACGGGCAAAATCCACGTATTGGATTCGAAGAATCGCTCGGACCAAGCGATACAGTAGCCGAAGTGAATCGACTGGTCGAGAAGATGAAGAAGCTGGATGAACACCTTTACGAGTCAATGCTAGCTTCTCAGGCGTTGCACGAAGTCTCAGCAAACAGACATCGCCGCCCCGCAGAAAAATACGAAGTCGGAGATATGGTCTTCCTCAATGCCGAGCACATCCGCACACATCGACCCTCGGCAAAGCTGGACAATCACGCACTAGGCCCCTTCCGCGTGCTCAAAGTTTACGAACACAATCCTTTGATCGTCAAGCTCGACCTCCCAGAATCCATGGCCATTCATCCGGTCTTCCATGTCAACGTGCTGCAACGAGCTGGGACCGATCCGCTCCCAGGACAAATCATCGAGAATCCAGAAGCCGAGACTGATGAGGAGACGGGCGAACAGTACTGGCAGTGGGAAAATATCAAGGCATCAAGACTCAATCGTCGTCGCGGCCAAGTGGAATATTTGATCGAATGGGCAGGCGATTGGGAGGATACTTGGGAACCCTGGCACCTCGTGGAACAAGATATGCCCGACGCAATGATGGCCTTTCATAACGCCCACCCTACGCAACCAGGACCACATGTCGCACCTTGCCACGACAGGAAATGCTGCGTAACTCCTTACCAACCCCGAATTTACGCAACACGTCGCTCACGCCGCCGAAATTGACACTGCGTCGCAGGAGCTCCGCCCTAAACGGGGGGGTACTGTCACGGCATACGATGGACTATTGGCATTCGATGCCGTTCGACCGGATTCTAGAATGTTCTGTTGGATCAGTAAGCATCTTCGAAGTATCTCCATTTGTTTCCATTTGTTTCCATCTCTTTCTGTGACTCATGTATAGCATGAGCCGCATGGAGGTATTTATACTCGACTGCTCATCGTCTTGATTTCGTTCTCCGTCTCTTGTCTTGTACTCAAACCTTAGCCAAAGATTGAATACATCAAATATATTGTCACTTGCATCGCCCTGACAGGTAACTAGCCATAGACGGGACGCTCGTTGTCATGGCCTCCCTGCCAATGCGTTGCTGCTGAACAATACCACGATGCAGCCGCTCGGTGCCAAGCCCAGGATTCACTGCCACCCCACACCTGCTGTCAGGGGCGTGCAAAAGTGTGGAAGTCACGATGGTATGGTGCAGGCATGAACAAGTTACTTCCACAAAGATCTATCTTGTCAGGGGCGTGCAAAAGTGTGGAAGTCACGATGGGTATGGTGCAGGCATGAACAAGTTACTTCCACAAAGATCTATCTGAAGGGCGAGCCGCCAGACTCTTGAGCAGTTTGCGCTGCCGTCTGCCTAAGGCATGGCGGGGTGCGAGAAGGCTGGCGTGACGTGGCAGCAGCCGCGGGGGAAGATCGCGGGGAGCCAATGAGGTTAAGGCCCGGCATTGGTCTCCCACGACATATCTGAAGGGCGAGCCGCCAGACTCTTGAGCAGTTCGCGCTGCCGTCTGCCTAAGGCATGGCGGGGTGCGGGAAGGCTGGCGTGACGTGGCAGCAGCCGCGGGGGAAGATTGCGGGGAGCCAATGAGGTTAAGGCCCGGCATTGGTTGTCACGGTATGACACCCGGTTTCTGTTGCTCCATGGGCTCGCACCATCACCGGGTTTGTATGGGGCCTGGCGCTGTGCCAAGCCGCCACACTCACACTCGTACACCAGGCCTACTTACCCGCAGTCCCTGACACCTTTACTCCGTAGCTTTACAATCTACGTCTTACCCACATCTTGATCGTGCATGCGTGATTGTTGACGGTGACATTGGTCTCCCACGACAATTATTTTCAGTCATACACGGCATTTAGTGCATTTGATGTCCCAGACGTTGCCCGTGACAGACGATTAATACGAGGACTGCGCCGATGACCGCGCCGATAAACCGCGATAAGGGCCGTAGTAAGAACCGTAGTTCGAAAAGGGATATAACAGATGGACAGGTAGGCAAAAAGAGGCATATGAGGGTATTTATAAATAATCTACACAGTACTTAGGTCCTTCAATTACTTTTCCCAGTCTCCTTCACGTCTTCTTGGCCGTAGAGTACAAAACGTCCCGAAGGCGAGAAGCTGCATCGCGGTCGCAATCCACATAAACGCCAGCATTGCAGGCCCAACGGTAGCATGGATATTCAAGTTGTCTGTGCCTTTTAGGACATTCCGGATTACAGTGAACAACGCCGTAGCCATTATGCTGGCGGCAAGGGTGCTGAGCGCAACGATGCCCATTGCGATGTATGCTGCGAAGAAAACGCCACGGGACAGGCGAGGGACACACGGCGCGAAAAGGCAGAACACAAAGGTGAAAATGGTACTGATGAGGAAGAGTGCGAAGATCGCATGCGAGATGCGGCGGACGAGGGCAAGGCTGCTGCGGTACTCGGCGGAGATGTCGGTGGCAAAAGCGCTAGAACCTGCGGCAACAGCGTTGAAGACGATAGCGACCGGGTCGAAGTAGTAACTCGCTTGTGGCCGAGAGCAATAGGTGATGCCCGCTTCAGTGGTGCCGGAGCAGTAGTTCCACAACCCAATCTTGTAAAAGTCCCGCAGGCCGATGCTGTGCACGAGGTCGTTGATCTGCACGGCGTTCGGGACATTGTCGGGAATGACGTTGGCGACGTCGATGGAGAGGAAGTAGATGTTGTTGAGGGCGCGGTTGCGATGCGTGTTGCCAATTTCAATGAGAAGGAGAAAGGTCAGACTGATGACGAGCAGGAAGATGGGTATTGCGGCCGGGCTGAGGATGCGGCGAAGTGGCGTCATTGCGAGGTGCCGAAATCAGCATGCGGAATCCGCGGTGGTTGGCGCTGGTCGACGAGAACTAGAGGCCTTCTGGGACGGACATGAAAGAGTGAGTGAATGTCGCAAAAGAGAATCACAGCAGACGCCGCTGAAGATGGAAAATGGCCATGTTCGCTGTTGCGAAGAGACGGCTGATCGGAGTTCCGTCTATGACGCTCAGGTGGGGCAGGCGAGGCCAGTGACGACGTAGTGCCTTCACTGTAGCCAGCACAAATGTGGAGCACGAGATGGTCACCCGAGAAGGGACGGGCCGTCACTGCGGAATACTCAGTTCAATCAAAATCATTCTGCCAAAAGTGGCAGGGCTGCCGGAACACGTTCGTCTCTGTGGGTCGGATAGCCATTGCCAGACGAGGCTGAGCGGCGTCGTATGGCAGCGTAAACACCATGCCCCCGTCTATTTGCCCCAGCATCACCGGATCCTCCCTGCTGTGCTCCATCATCGGCTCAGCATCCACTAGCATCCCGCATCTCCATGGCATACCTAGCGACGTTGTTCCTCATCATCTCATCCATACCGGCGGTATACCCGCAGTCCATCAAAACAACAGCAGCCACCCTGGTCGGCGACGACACGCTGCTAACCGACGTAACCTACATAACCCCATCAACTACAACCCTCTTCCATTATGACACACGCACCACACCATGGTTAGAGCATGGCAGCCCCACGCCGGCGTGCAACGGCTGGCCAGAGTTTTGCTCGCGGCGTTTCTCGGACATCACACACGTGGGGGCGCACAACTTCGCGTTTGCGCGCAAGCATAACGGGGCGAGCAACCAGGCGCTGAGTGTGGCCGACCAACTGAACGACGGGATCCGCATGCGTGCGTCACGCACTGCTTCGTATCGCCGCTGACCCACGCAGTCCAGGCTCAGGTCCACTTTCACAACAACACTCTCACATTGTGCCACACGTCGTGTCACCTGCTCAATGTCGGTCCCCTCGAAAACCACCTCGAGCTTATTCGGGCGTGGATCGCAGAACACCCGAATGACGTGGTGACGCTACTGCTGGGCAACGCGGACCGGGTGCCGCCGCAGACGTTCCTTGAACCATTTGAACGCACCGGACTGATGCAGCATGTCTTCAGGCCACCGCAGGTCCCGCTCCCGCGCGACTCGTGGCCCACGCTGCAGAAGATGATCCAAAGGGGAGAGCAGCTCGTCGTGGTGCTCGACTACGGGGCAGACCAGACGCAGGAGTCATGGTTGCTAGATGAGTTCACACACATCTGGGAGACGCCGTTCTCGCCGACGAATGCCAGCTTTCCGTGTACAGTGGAGCGTCCGCCGGGGCTGGACCCCAAAGCCGACGACCGCATGTATATCGCGAACCACAACCTCAACACGCAGATCAACCTGCTAGGCACGTCGTTGCTCATCCCAAACAGGGTCGCAATAAACCAGACGAATGGCATGGCTGGGAAAGGCAGCGCGGGGGCGGCGGTGGAGGAGTGCACTGGTACGCGTGTTGTTCGGAGTTCAACAGAGCTGACAGTCGCAGCCGCTTGGCATCGGCCGCCCAACTTCCTGCTAGTCGACTTCTACGACTCCGGCAGCCGTCCTGGTTCAGTGTTCCACGTGGCGGCGCGTGTAAACGGCGTAAAGTACACGCGCCGTTGTTGCGGAAAGGCAAAGGCCGCAGCATCGCAAGCGGGGAGCTCGTTGGCGGTCGTTGTTTTGGCATTCGTGTGCGCATTCTTGACTTGAGCGAAAAGGTGGTACTGACAATGGCTTCCTGGAACGGCGATGGCGGCGTTGGTGTTAGGTTCTACAATTGATACCAGTCACCAGTTGTTTCTCCCCCGATGTCCGTCGTCCAGCTGAAATTGTGTATCACGTGTGGATGATGTCTGAACAGCCACCTGCGCCACTCAAAGGTCGGGCCTCGCATTTACAACCCGTTTCATCCGCAACGCCGGATTCACATACATCAGCCAGCAGCCTTCAAAGTATTTCTCAAACAGTCCACGGACAGAACCAAAGGCCTTCATACAATTACCATGCAACCCCGAAGCATTCGCAGATCACCCGCAGAGAACACTGAGCAACGCGAGCAACGTGAGCATGTTTCGAGTCCATGTTGAGACCGGGAATAGGCCCACCCTGAAACTAGATAGGGAGCCCACGGCTAGCTGCCCCAACCGACGCAACCTTCCCGGCTCGTTTCCGCTTAACGGGCGGAACGTAGCCCTCCAGTCCGTCGCCCCCAACAGCCGGTTGCGGGTTGGACGTCAAAGCTTCGGCCCGGATATCAAGTATGACTGGCGGTACTTTAGTTGAGATCTCAATGCGTATAATACATGTCGCGATGAACGCCCATCGGCCCCTCCGCCGACAAACGCCGTCTTTCAGTCCGAACTCAAAATCTATGTCCGTCCCCGGATTCTTCGCCAGACACCCTGCGGTTAGCCCGCGGCTGTTTCACTCCACGAACACGACCGCTCAGCCTGCCTTCGGGCGCCGCTTGCCAATGTCCCAGCCCCAGCCCCGGAGCACCCGCACGACCTTCGGTGTAACGGCGGCGGTCAGTGGCACACGGATGAAGATAAATGACTTGTGAATAGCGTATGCGAGGGCGAGCTGTGTCCAAATGCCTATTCTGTCAGTGGTGTCATCACTCAAATAGGCAAAACTTACTGGCGTTGGCTCCCGCGTTCTCGGCTTGCGCCTCTTCAACCTCGCGTGACCGCCAGCCCTCCGCCCGCTGCACGCCCCACGCCGGTACCACGGTGCCCAGCATGTTCTTCGCCGAGCGCACGATGGATTCCTCCCAGCGTCCGATCCGATCCGTCCCTAGGAGCCGTACGGCCAAGAAGCAGAAAGGGAAGTCGAGGGCCGAGAGCGCAAAGTACACACCGAGCGCACTCCACCCATACTCACGCGATAGCTTCTTCAGGCGTGCAGATAATGACGTAGGCTCTGCGGGCTTTTGCGGCGTTTCGGTACTGTACGGCCGGCCGGGCCTCCGCAGTCGTGTTGGTGTGAGTAGTTGACGGGGTCGGATGATGCGCGTGTGCAGGCTGCGAGGCGTGAACCGGCAGAGGGGGGCGCGGCGCGGACCCGCGTCGAGAAGGGTGCGGAAGGCGCCAGCCCAAAGTGGCGTCTTCATCGGCATCGTCAATACAAAGCAGAACGAAGAGCACAGTCGTCAATTCCGAGGTCGACCGTCGTGACGTGCAGCTGCCCGAGCTCCGAAAAATGATCCGGGCGTAAGTTGACCCGGCCGGCGCATTACGTCAGTGCTTATTGCCTGAGGAATGCAGGCTGACGGCTTGGCATAAGGGAAGGCCGGTTCGGTGTGGCGCAGCTCGCTGTGGATGTCAGCTCACAAGGCTGTGATTCTCCCGGCCCATTCACATGGCCACATTGCACTGTTTATGGTTCTCCCGCATTTGCGCTGACGACCAGGCACCGGATGCCGCCGGCCTGGTAGCATGAATGACCGGCGGCTGGGAAACGAAGCGTGGCAAAAGGAGATGAGCCCGCATAAATCACACACCGTGCCTGGAACCCTAACAGGGACATGGCCGGTCGCCTTGCCGTGGGGATGTTAATGCAACTCTTTATACTACAGTACATGGAGGTCGATCCTGCGGCGCTGAATAAAAATCTCAATGAGGGGAGTATCGGGAAGTGTATTGGGATGAGGGATGAGAATCAGTTTCAATCACAACCCAAAGAGCGTAATGAGTCCCAAAGCACAATGAGTCCTAAACAGTATGAAAATCCGCCGCCACTCGACCAAATGTCACCACCGATAATCAACAAGTACCTTGTAAATGAGCTCGGTTCCGACCCAGAACCAACGGAACTTGCCGCAAACTCTCATTCCGGACGTCTAACCCCCGCCGACGCGCTCACTTACGGAACATTTCATATCGCCAAAGCTTACGGGTGCCGCACGCTCCTTCAGCGCGTAACGACCAAAATTCTCCGAATGCAGCTCGCCCAAACGGGTGCTGCATATTGAATACGGGAACCAAAGCTGCCTCCCACGTTTTGAGAGGCGCCAGGGGAGCACAGTGCAGCCGAGTTGGGATGCGGAGGACGAAGCATATCATAGTGGGTCGGTGCCGTCACTTTTTTTCTTCTCGTTCTCCAAATAGCGCTGAGCGCGCAATTTCGCATTCGTTTCTGCTTGCAGCGTGGTGCGATGCACTGGTGGGCCGCTCTGAGCAGGCAAGGTGCGGATCTCGGTCGGCGGCTGAGTACCAAGACATACGGGCAACTGAGATGCGGATATGCGGTGCGCAATATTCATGCGATTGCGCTTGAACATGCTTCTGATGTGGCTGTGCCTCCAATTAACGTACGTCCGTACGGGTAACTGCAAATTCAAAGATTAGGCACTCCTTCTGGCGATGCTGCGGCGAGATTCGCGCTCGCTTCCAGTACCAAACATCTGGCAGCTCTGCAAACTCCGCCTCAAACTTCTGGCCCAAGCGGGTCTCAAAATGGGGCGTCTTGAAACGTCGGTTCTTCAAACGGGCGGGCACAATGAGGCCAAACACACGGCCCGCCCACATTCGGCACCGCGATTCGGCCCTGCAGTCGGCTCGGGACCACCAAAGCTCGTACCGCCGTGGTCATACCGCTATGGTCGTGCCGCTATGGTTATGTCGCCATGGCCCGAGCGGCGGGTGCCTCGCGGCAGGGCTGATTACCAGAGGCAGACACCTCGTACCGTGAATTGACCAGAGGGCTGTTGGGCGCATGCCTATTGGGGCATAGAGCGCGACTCGTCATCTAACGGCGTTCTGTCTTGGATATCGCAATGCGTAGTAAGCCTGAGAAAGGCAAGAGGGAGAGATCAGGCTTTATCCGCGACTCGGGGCGCAGAACTCGGAGGCCGCCCCGATCCAACAACCAGGCACAGCAGAACCGAGGGTGTCGGGCCAGCAGCCGATGCGGTATTCCTTGCTGGTGCTGTGCGCCACCAGGATTGCGCACACGCACAAACACGGGCGCATACGAATATGACCTTAAGTCGCATGCTATGGACAGCGGAGGACGTTGATTGAGTAGAGCATTGGAACGGGTAATTGCGGTGTGTACTGGAGGGGACATTGCGATGCGTGTGGCGGCCCTTGAGGATGAGCTTGTGACAACGCCAAACAGTGCAATACCACGTCTGGGTATCGACAATAATGGCATCGTGGGTCGTTGAGGTCGTAGGGTCGCGGATGATGCTCAAGCAACGTCCCATGTTGTGCAGCGTCAAATCACCAGCAGCAGTCAATCACAAGCGTCGACCCCGGACGTTGCCGCAAACGCCACGGCTTGGACCCCACCCCATCCACCTCAACCACCATCGTTGTCACCTCTCTCACCCCAATTCGCTCCACCTCGCAGCATCACCTCTCTTCCTCGCCTCAACTCGTTCCTCGCGGTCACTCGTCATCTCCCAAACACTGCCAGCAAGCACCGCTTAGCGCCATCGCTCAATGCGAGTCAATAAACAAAACACTCTCAGGTACCCGCTCCGCCTGGACCTAGGTTCCGCAATTGACAAGCTCCGCGGTATCATGGCATAACCCTCATCAATCCAGCGGGGTGCGGACGGGGCATTAGCTGCCCACCGACAGCGTTTGGACTGGGCGTTGGGGTCAATCTGTCAAGATTTGCGGCCATACGAACGCGCTGCCACAGCCCTGAATCGAAGAGATAGCAAGCGCAATATACCGCCCGGCGGCAGGGGATCCAGACGCCGAGCAGCAAACGCCATCATTCTGTCTCCCGCCACTGCTGTCATTGCGCCGCTTGCGCTACTGTAACATCTGCCTGGCGTTCTGGCCTCTGCGGACATTTGCTCAGACCTCCCGCATCACGCACAAACGCAGCCGCCCGCAGCCCGCATCGAGCAAACAGCCCTCACGACGAGCGCCACTCGGGACACCTGTCGCTTGCTCCTCTCTCTGGTTTGCTGCAACGCTCGCCCAAGTCCCCCAGCGCCGTCCTGGCGCTGCTGATCATCGGTTCGCCGAGGGACAGTTCTGTAGTCACGATCCACCGAAGCGCTCAACCCCACGTGAGTTCCCTTTTCCCGCTGTCCCCCCATCAAGAGGCTCCCTTCGTCCATCCATCCCTACAAATGCCCTTGCCTCCCGCGGCCATTTGGTACCCAGTACAAGTACCTCTCTCCTTACCCATTCCCCCACCCCTCTGCCCCCACCCCATCCCCCCGTCCACCCACCATCTACATGCCCTTCCGACCGAAAATGGCCGTCAACGGGGTCTACGACAACGGGGTTAACGGCAATCTGACGATACAGCGCGCTCTCGACATTGCGCGGAACAGCGAGGGCATCGTCGACCCGGTCATCTCCAGCTACCTGGAGCGCTCCCTGCGCGACGTGTGGGCACGCATTGAAGCGCAGCCCGAGGCGTACGTGCTGAGCAAGGACGAGTTTGCGCTCTTCAACTACTTCCAGCACCGCTTCTTGACGTCGCGCATCGCCCAGCGCGCCGTGCAGCGCTTCTGGGAGAACTACCACGGGAACCTGGCCTGAGTCCGACATTCGCCGAGCATCCAATCTCGGGCCGCGCGGCGGGTTGGCTGCTTCTTCAACATCGCCGCCGCCGCACCTCTGCAGAAGCATGGCTCTCCTCTCTGCGGATGTCCGCAGACGTAATGTCCTGCTGTTTCTTCTCTTCTTTGCCATTGTTTTAATAGCATTTCCTTTTCGTTCTCCCGACGTTGATGCCGTTTTGGCACAGCACCCTCATATCCACCGGCCCCATGACCGTCGCCGCACCCATGCGCCGGTGATGGATGTCGTCCAGATCGCGCCTCCTGTTGCATTTCCCGCAAGCGAATGCCAGCAAACGCTTATGGTGCACTCATTCGCCTGGAGCTACGGAAAACCCTTTGCTGGTACGTAGCACGGCCACTGGCACGAGGCTCGTGACACGAATACTGACCCTGCAGCATCGTACCAACCCCCAGCATGTTCATTCAACCGCGTCACCTTAAATTTTACTGTCACTTCGTCCGGCAGGCAGTTTGACAGGTACGTGCGACGTCATCAGTTCTAGACGCTAAGCTAACTGATAGGCTCGCCATAATGTGTACGTTGTTTCCCGTCCGCAGCCTGCTGCCCGCATCTGGTCACCCAGCGTCCACTGCTAACAAATGCCAATGCAGACCTGACGGACACTGAGATCTGGCGCACGTCAACCGCCGAGCCCACAGCCAATGGCATCATCTGGACATACATCAAAGATGTCTCCAACTACCTCGCGCTCTGGCGCCACCCGCAAAAGCTCATCTTCGATCTTGGCAACTTGATCGACAGCACGTACACCGGACCGTTCAATACGACACTGACGGCGACCTTCTTCACGACACCAGAGCAGCCCGCACCGGCGAACGTCATCATTCCGGTGTCTGCACGCCGCTCGTCACAAAACCAATCGAGCGCGTTCTCGGTCCCTGAGGTCCCGGCCGTCAGCTCGCTAACCATCCCGCGCAACACGAAGCGCGCTGTATTTAGCATCTCGGCGTGCGGCCAGGCTGATGAGGAATTTTGGTGGAGCAATGCACTGTCGTCGCTGACGGGCACGTACCAGAACAACACTCTTCTCGGCTTTTCTCCGTTCCGCGAGGTGCAGTTGCTTATCGACGGCAAACTCGCGGGCGTCGTGTGGCCGTTCCCTGTCATCTTCACTGGCGGCGTTGTGCCCGGTTTCTGGCGCCCCATCGTCGGTATCGACGCGTACGACTTGCGCGAAGACGAGATCGACGTAACGCCGTGGCTCGGCGTCCTGTCGGACGGTAAGGAGCACGTGTTCGAGATCCTCATCCGGGGCATCGTCGATGACGGGCAAGGTGGTGCCGTATTGTCTTCAGTCGGCAACTACTGGGTCGTCACGGGGAAATTATTCCTCTGGCTCGACCCGCCCGGCGCCGTGACCCGCGGCTCTGTGCCCGTCTTCAACGCCCCCGATCCAACGCTTGTGGTCAGCTCCGCCATCACCCAGAAGCCTGACGGCGGCAACGACACGTTTACCCAAAAGGCGTACGCCCAGCGGCAGTTTTCTCTTGCCGCGGATATCACCACAACTTCCGGGCGGAAACGCGCAACATGGTCGCAGTCTCTCAGCTTCACGAACGACGGCTGGTACGGAGATGACGGCAACGCGCAGGTAAACACGCAGCTCACTTCCGGTAACGAGGCATCCGGCTCAGGCTACACACGGCGCTTTTCGTACCCGCTGTATGTAGAGTCATTCGTCAAGACGGAGAAGAGCAGCCGGAATCTGAGCATCGACGCCGTCATGGACCGCATCAAAGATGTCACAGTTGTTGGCCGATCGGCATTCCCGACAGGGCTGGAGAGCTTTGATGACGGCCCGTTCGAGGGTTCGCGACTGCGGACGCGTCAGAACGGTTCCGCGAGCTACATGTCCGTCCCTTCGCAAAATCGCAGCTCTAGTTGGGGTGGAACGGAGCAGACGCTGTCGTTTTGGGGCCTGCAGGCGGGCAGCGCGGCTGACGGCGCGCTGGAGCAGAACGATCAGGTGGATCTGTACTGGCGGCACGCGCTGGCGATCAACGGCAGCATTGTCGATGACTCGGACGCGGGGGCGAACCGAGTACCGTACCAGATCCAGACGCCAATTGCCGGGCAGAATAGCGGTGAATTGCGGATGGAATTCCCGGTGTTTATCGGGCCCGTCGTGCCTGGAAGGCGGCCCCACATTGCATAGTCTTGGTATATTTAATCATTCAATGTTGGTCTACTGATAGTCGGGTAATGCAGGTGGTTGCCCGGCGATGCCATTCCACTGTCGCCAGCGCAGCACCATTCTCATTTTGTCCAGTTGAACCGCATTCCAGGATGCATTCCGTGTCCCCGAGCAACGCCTCATCCCGCTTGACAACATACAAGAAGGGTAACGCAGCCACCGGATCCTGCCCATCCTTCGCTAGGAACATCTGTCACTCGTTTGGTTCTGAAGCAATGCTCCGCTAGTCAGCCTTTGCCCTCCTTCCTGCCTGTGCGGCTGCAAATCCCCTCTTTAATGCCTTTCACTGTATGCAGCATGCGGCGGCTGACTTTCCCTCCCTCACTCCGCGGCAGTTCACAGACTCCAGCACCACTCCGCTCAATACCTTCACCCTCTCGTCATCAGCCTCAGCGGCCGTGAGTACAGCCGTACCGCCCAACGTGTCTGGTGACTTCGTGAGCGCAACTTGTGACGCCTATGCCCCCACGATAAACAACTGCATCCTCGAGCTGGCATCCGGGCTGCAGGGTTCGCGCACGGGGTACTGCGACAAAAATTATACGGAGCTGGCGGTGTGTTTGGGACTGTACAGTGTGGGCGATTGTGAGGATGAGAGCGTGGCGTGGAGCGGATGTGGAGGGTTCACGTCAATCTTCAGGGGTCGGCGAGGTTAATACTGACGGAAGCAGACTCCAACCGTACAATTACTGCCTTGCGAGCTCGGGATTTACCTCTGTGCCGGACTTGTCCAGTGTGCCAATACGCGTCTTGAGGTGTTCACGGGGCAGGATGAGAATGCGGTCAGCGTAGCGGGCTCGAGTGCGGAGGCGGAGCTGGCTACTTCACTGTCGTTGGCCTTCGCGTCGGCTGCTAGCTCGGTATCCAGCTCAGCGTCTGTGGAGTCGGCATCATCATTGTTGGCGGCTTCGGCGTCATCGGAGTCGGACTCGATGGTGTTGACCTCCGCCTCCAACCCGGCAGCATCCGTGTCAGCATCCAGCTCGGCCGCGGCGAGTTCGGCTTCCCTTTCGGCTTCGGCGTCAGCATCTTTGTCAGCCATACCTTTGTCCACCACGCAGCCAGCCGGTAGTTCGACTATTTCGTCTTCCGCTTCTGCCCTAGTCACTTCGTCCCGTACAGCTCCCATCAGCCCAACTGACAGCTCTTTTTCGGCCTCTTCCTCTTCATCAGCCGAAACATCTTCCAGCGCGGCCGACGACGCATCCACCACCTCTTCCGCAGACTCATCCAGCCTCACCGATTCCTCAGCGACATTGGCACCTTCCACCCAACCCAGTCACATCTCACCCGGCGGGACCTGCGGCGGCATCGTCGGCTACACATGCGCCGGGAGCGTCTGGGGCGATTGCTGTTCACGCTACGGCTTCTGGTACGTCCGCTCCTCCCTTCAAGACCAAACTAACAAGTCAGCAGCCGCACCGACAACCATTGCGGGGCCGGATGTCTTTCCGACTTCGGCACGTGCTCCCCGCCCGTCGACGTCCCGGCACCGGGCGCCTCAATGACGGGCACAGCTTCATCGGCCACCGACACGCCGCCCGTCCCGACGCTCCCGGGCGTCAGCCTGGACGGGACATGCGGGATGCCCATGGGTTACACATGCGCGGGGAGCGGCTACGGCAGGTGCTGCTCGCGCTGGGGATACTGGTGAGTTGCCCGTGCTCCACAACCTGCGCCTGCTGACATGTGCTAGTGGCGAAGGGGGTTCGTACTGCGGTCAAGGCATCTGCACGACCGAGTCTGGCAGCTGTGCGCTCGAAGCGCCTGTGCCTGCACCCGTGGCGAGTCTGCCACCGATGAGCAGAGTCGTGGTGGGCCCGTCGGGGGTGAGTGTTGTTGGGGAGGCGATGGAGACGGTTACTGTGTGTAGCGCCTTGGTGCGCAGGAGGATTTGAGAGCCGGTTTGGGGTGTGTGCGAGTATGTGTGCGAGTAGGCCGGTATGTCGTTTCCATCGTTGGAGTTAGGGTCGTCTTGGAGTTCATGGCGGGCTCAGCACTGAAGCGCGTGATCCTAATCTCATTTCCACTGTCGCCGTCAGCCTCACGATCCTCTGCATTGCAATTTTCGTTTCCGCAACACATGCCCTCGTGGTGCCGCATATACATGTACCGTGCATTCTCCCTTACGTTTCCCTTCCTCGCCCCTCAGCGCAGGACACACCGCTCAGCCCCGCAGACCTACGCCCCGCATCCCGCCCAATCAGCATTAGCGCCGACCTCGGCAATCCTCGCGGCTTCAAGCGCCCTATCCGGTCCTCGGACGCGGCAGCCTCATCGCGCTAACCCGCTCATCGGAGCGTCCTCGCGCCAATTCCACCCCGCAACGCCCGCCGCTGCTGACTGCGCCGAGATATCCGACATGTGGCGTCATACCAGGAGGGGTGATTATTTCCGCGATGCGCGCGGGGCGACGACAAGCGGGAAGGGGGAGGATGACTGCTCTCGTGTGCAGCGACTGTGAAATAATCTGATCTGAGGATTGCCGCACCACTCACTCGTCTTCCATGTGCTAGAGTTGCCTAGACCGAGCCTTGCCTTCGCTCACTTCACCACTCCCCTTCCCTCCACTCACGATGCCCCCCCTCGCCCCAGACGCTAAACCCACCCTCTCACCCTCTCGCTCCCCCTCCCCCCTCCCCGTGAAGCACAACCAGCACTCTCACCTCACCGTCCCCCTCAGCGAAGCCCTCCTCCTCCGCGCCGCCAGCCCAGACACCCTCTCCGAGCTCTCCATCGCCCTCACGCCCCGCCACAGCCACACCTACCGGCATGCCTCACGCTCGCTCTCCCCACCCACAAAACCGGGGACATGGCGCGCCTCCGCATCCGCATTCTGGAAACGCAACAAAGGTCTCGCGCTCGTACTCCTAGCGCAGGTCTTCGGCACGCTCATGAACGTAGCCACGCGCCTACTCGAAGTAGGCGGCAACGCAGGAAAGGGGATGCACCCATTCCAGGTACTACCCCCCCACCCCAAGCGTCAAGAAACACCCACTAATCCCAGATCCTCATCGCGCGCCAAACAATCACCCTCGTCCTGAGCATGACCTACATGTGGCGCGCCGGCACACCCGATTTCCCCCTCGGCGCGCGGAACATCCGTGGGCTGCTCCTCGTGCGCGGCGTAGGCGGGTTCTTCGGTGTGTTCGGGATGTACTGTACGTCCCTCCTCTCCCCTCCACCCTTCGAACACGACGCTAACGCGCCCAAGATTCACTCAAGTACCTCCCCCTCGCCGACGCCACGGTGCTCACCTTCCTTGCGCCCATCCTCGCATGCTGGGCCTGCTCCTACATCCTGCACGAGCCCTTCACGCGGCGCGAGCAACTCGCGGCGCTGGTGTCGCTGGGCGGCGTGGTGCTGATCGCGCGGCCGGCCACGATATTCCAGATATTCTCCTCGCCCAGCCCAGTGCCGCCCGTGCTCGGCGGAAACAGCACGCTGCCACTGTCCTCCAGGCTCGCGGACTTCAGCGCGGGGAACGTCACGGCGGCCGCGGCGGAGAATGCCTTCACCAAGCAAGCGACACCGCATGAGCGCGCACTGGCGGTGGGCTTCGCGCTGCTGGGCGTGTTGGGCGGGGCGTGCGCATTCACCACTTTGCGGGCGATTGGGAAGCGCGCATCAGCCCTCATAACCGTAACTTATTTCGCCTTCTTCTCCGCGCTGATCAGCTTCGTGATGCTCGTCGCCGTACCCTCAATCGGCTTCCTCCTACCAGTAGGGCTATACGAATGGTTCCTATTACTGAGCCTCGGGGTATGCGGGTTCGTGATGCAGTGTCTGTTAGCGGCGGGACTGCAGTACGAGAAGAGCTCGCGCGCGACGAATATGGTGTATGCGCAGATGGTGTTTGCGCTGGCGTTTGATCGGTTGATTTTTGGGACTGTTCCCGGGTTGGCAAGTTTTTTGGGCTCCGGGCTGATTCTGGGGTCGGCGATTTATGTTGCGTTGCACCAGGCGGCGGCGAAGAAGCCCGTGGTTGAAGTTGGGGTGGAGGAGGAGGCTAGGGGTTTGGTGAGTGCGGTGGATGCGGTGGATGGCGAAGAGGTGGAGATGAGGGAGCGGAACTAGATCATGCTGTTCCATGGAGTTGGAGTATTGGGTTGCTAGACCTGGATGGAGTTTGGTGTAGATCTCGCCGTCTTGGATTCGCGTTGATACAAGCAGTGGCCGTCATCTGCAGCAGTAGCATAGAAGCAAGCACAAAGAATTGGATCTGCGCTCATCGGAACACACCGCGACTTCATCTTCTGCTCCATCTCCTTCCCGCCAGCCCATCAGCGCACGCCTGTCCATCGTCGCGCGCGCTGCTCTGTCTAGAACTAGGCTGGACGGCAAATAGGAACAGTAGCCTCACACTCTTTGCTCTGAGCAAGATGACCGGACATCAGTGGCGTGACATCTGCACCAAGGGTTTTAGAGGCATGATATTAAGAGCTGACGAAGTGAAGGAGACGCTGAACCATTATATATCCGGGCACTACCGGTGATCAGGCCCGTTCCTGGGGTCAAGATGCGCTAACTGCGATCGATCTAGCTTCGGCAAATACCGCAGAAGGGCCGGCCCGACGGACGCCGTGTGGCACGAGGTTGGCAAAAGGCGGCAGAGGCTCGGCAATGACGAGAAGTGGTGAGTTCCTTCATTATTTTTGTCTATACATCAAAACAGACAACAGGCAAGAGTATCTATCCTCGGCCAGGCACTCAAACGTCTCCGTCTCTCGTACAGATCCACCAAGATGCAAAATATCATACTGAAGCGAAAAACACATAAGTGACGAGACGAAAGAAGGAAACGCCTCCATGTGATTACAAGAGTTCAGTCGCCAAATCAAAGGTCGTCCCCACGCTCTCAAAAACATGCAGCAAATGACTACGGGTATATACACAGAACTCTCACCGAACTTTTCGTGTCGACCAGATGAATGGCAGCAAACACTTATGTCCCTCCTCCTCCACTTCCGCCCCCACGTCTTCCTCCTTCCCCTCCCCACCACACCGATATGCCCACCATCGGCCCGTCGCCCCTCCCCGGACGACGGGCCGATGGCGGGCACCACAAGGAAGCCAGGGTTATTCCTTCCTACTCCCATCCACCTCTTCATCCCACTTGGCATTCTGATACACGATCCCCTCCCAGACCCGCCAGTGCAGCACCGCAACATGGGCCACTCTCCTCGCGATTTCGCTCGCGCGGTCTCCCCGGCCAACACCTCCGGCACGTCCACCAACTCTTTCTCCCGCTCCGAACCCAGAGCGCACCACGACGGACCCCGTCCCCGGCCCTGCCACCAAGGCATTGAACATATCGCACGGCGAGGCACCCATGAACTTGTGTCCCGTGTCCAGCACGATAGGCAGCACCACGGCCTCCAGACGCTCCTCCTGCTCCTCCATGCACAGCGGGTCGTGAAACCGCCGGTGCAGGCTCCCCTGCACCTCATTCACCAGCGCGGCGTCGTACTCCACGCCCTCCTCCCCGACAATACGCAGCGCATGCCGCACCAGCTCAAGCGCAATATAATCGGCATTACAGCTCCACCCCCGCGCCGCCGGATCCGCGACAATCGCCGCCAGATGCATGCGCAGCCGCGCCTCGTCAGCGGGGGTTGGACACCGCGCGCCGCGGGACCGTGTGCTCACCAGCTCGCCGAGCACGTCAACGCAGACGTTCTGGAACAGCAGGTCGTTGAGCTCGCCGCTCGCCGCGCGCAGGCGCTCGGCGTCAAGCTCGAAAATGTTGGGCATGTCGGCGGCGAGCTCGTGCAGGGACAAGGCGCTCACGAGCATGCGCACCAGGCCGCGGGCAAAGGCCTCGAAGTCGCCGTGCGGGCCGCGGGGGGTGAAGGCCTCGGTCTGCTCCAAGAACCAGGTGCGGGCTTGGCGTGGGTTGATGCGCTCAGGTCGGCGCTCGATGCGCTTGGCATGGTAGGACTGTTCGAACGAGATGGTATCTTCGATCAGGAGATAGCGGAGATGCCGGATTTGGTGGTTAGCCACATCCTAGCTCGGTTAGACCCTGGCCATCACACGCAACCGGACACAAACCAGCTTCATGGCCTCCAGAACGCCAAACAACTCCAGCAGTCCCTTGGATACGTCCTGCGGCGTTCCAGCGCGCAGCCGATCCACCATGCGATCCACCATGCCGTCGCGCATTGGCGCGCAGTGCCGCTTCAACAGCTGCGCCAGCCACATCGCGATGCTAACAAAATCGCATAATCCGCGGCCAATTTCCTGCATCAGTACCCCCACGTCGAGGTGGTCGTCCACTGTCGACTTGTCCGTCTCCGGCACCAGGTTCTTCAGAATCTCCTTGAGCACGTCGAACAGGCGTGGTATGCGCCGTTGGCTCGCCTTGAACAATGCCTCTCGCCGCGCGTCCCATGGCTCAGCGCACAAACGCATCACGATGTTCAGCTCAACGGTGACGGCGCGCCAGTAGAGCTCCTGTGTTGCGCGTTTGCGGGCGCCCTTTGCGCCATCAAGGTTGGGACGGAAGTGCAATTCAAAATCGTAGTTGATGTCATGGCGGAGTTTCAGGTTGTGCGCTATGGACCCTATGTCCAACTCCCCCAGCGAATGTGGCGTGATCGGGGGGTCGATGTTGGCACTGGTAAACGCGTCATACGCGAGTTCTGGATCGACTTCGATGCTCCACAGATAACAGCGGAGGTCATTGTCCAGCAGAGGCTGCCTGTCTGGTCTTGACTCTCGTGTAGGCGGGGGAGAGGCCGACGAGGAGCGACTCGCAAGCGCGATGTCCGGGTTGATGTAGATGACATGCGAGGTATCAGAATCCGTGGAGGGGAGGTCTTTTAACGCGCTGATGTGCTGCGGCACCGCGCCGTGTTGCTGCGGTTGCGATGAGTTGTTCGGATTACAGGTCATCGTTGCAGCGTGCCACCGTGGTGGGCAGGGGACCGGAGAAGAAGCAGGAGCGACCTAGCTTCACACCGTAGAGAGTCGACGAGAGCGGAGAGTAGAGGCTGGGAAGAGTGCGTCAAGACCAAGCATGAATGTGCAATGCGGATGCGAAAGGCTATAACCTTCAAGCACTCGTTAGCACTTGTTTGCCCCGGGACCCGACTGATACACAACGACGTGTCGGCGGCCTGCTAGGGATCTCGGCTAGCTGCAGCGTCTTCGTAGCAAACCAGTTGGCCAGATCGGTCCGAGTCATACAGAAAAATTTTGGTTTACCTTTTGGTGGGTGTTGGTATTAGATATTATGTGGTTGTGTGAGTTATGCACGCTGTTCCCGGCAAGATGTTGAGCGCGGGGGGTGGGGGTCTTCTGAAGGGGGCCAGAAATTCCAGCGTTCGCAAGCAGGACAAACAAGAGAAGATGAATGGGAACGCGGCGTGTGGAATGACGCGGATGTGAGGGGAAAAGAGCAACTGCCGTGCTGGTCTGGCTAAAGCTGGCCAGAATGCGCGAGAGGACAATGGTCAGAGGAACCTGCAGCAAAGCGTGGATGGTGTAGTATGCGATGTCACATTCGCGAACTGACCGATAATCGGAAGGGGGCGGAGACTTGACGCAAAAGAGATCCAGCGAAACAGTTCCCAGGGGAAATTAAAGGCTGTGTTGACGAGGCGCCCACTCCTTCAGTTGAGTCTTCATAGGGATAGCGGGCGGTCCACCACTTCTACAGTGCAGAAAGGGTGCACTGGATGGAAACCTCCGGAACAACTCACCGCCCGTTGAACAAATGAAGTAAAAAATACGGCATCCTCTTCATCGTGGCAAAACCGGTCCATATACCAACAATTGGCTCTCACTGCAGTGTGGCAAAGGGCTTCGCCTTGACAGCTTTGATTCACCCTGCTTTTCTGTAGATAGAAAGATTTTTTGCAAATATCGAGAGGCTTGTGGCGTGCATCCCACATCCCAGAAGCGGCTCACGTAGCTTGGCTATAAGGAGGACCCCATCGGGCAAGAAAGAAAGTCGAGGTCTCCGGTGGGGGTCGGTAAGTGCAAGCCCCTTGGCGAATCATCACAGCTGCTCGCCTCACTTTTCAGTAAGAGTAGCTCGGCCGCGTCCCAGCCTTCTGGCCATGGATAAGGCGAAAGAACAACTAGGGGTGTTAGTTCTTCCTTGCTACAGAATTCTTGGAGATGGAAGACCCAGGTTAGATGGTTGAGCGGTGGTTGAACAGCGGTTGAGGAAACACCATCCCGACATAGTGCTCGTAATCCCCTTGGAATCCCTAGCAACACACGCTCTGCTGATACCGTATTCTGGTGCAAGCTGGGTCCGTCTTTCCTTGGACCGTTCACAGGCGTGGAACGCTGCGGAAAGGCTTACGATTCTGCACCACGGGTAACCTGACAACCGGCCATTGTGGTGGTGTGCGAAGCGGAAGCATGCACGTATTGAAAGTGGTCCAGTTCGCAGCCAGTGAGACGCGAGACGGGAACGGCCTGACTTCCACTTCAGCCAAAAAGCCGTTGGGAATAAAAAGCAAGCCTCCTCCGACCAGGAAAACTCGTGGTAGGCCGAGACCGATTCCTTCTACTGGGTCAAGCGAAAGAAGAATATTCACATATCGGCTGTACTTCAGCAGCTCCTCTTCCCTGGAGATCCGTATATTCCGTTCCGGCTAGGACTGTGTGGCCCGAGATTGCGTGTGTTCGCATTGCCGTCTTTTCTCGCGCAAACAGGCGGCGCTTTCAGTGTGCGGCGTTTAGGGTGCGCAAACGCGGGATGTCGGGGTTCCGTGTCTCGGTGGTCTCTACGGTACCCACGGTAGGCACCTAGAATAGACGTTCGTCAGACAGAAGATGCGGTCTGCCTGCTACTGCAACTGCAACATGCAGCGCCCGCACCTTCTTCCTTGATTCAAGCTGCATTCCTCTGCGCCCAGCGCATCAGCTCAACTTCCCTTTGGATCCACGAGCAAGTAGCGCTGAAAATGCTGAGCGCGCGCGGCCGCCATGTGCTAGGCGGATTGCTGTGTTGCCAAGTCAGCGTTTGAAGTACTGCAACCGGTATCTGTACTGCGGGGTGTCAATATGCCCGCCGTCGGTTGCCGCGCCTCGGTCGTGCTGGGCTGCGGATATCCTGTGGGGACCCGCTTGCCTCTCGTGGGAAGAGAAAGACGGCCAAGGGGGCCTTCTGCGCGTGTGCACGTCGCGACGTCGGAGTTCAGACTCTCTGATCGGGCAACCCGCTTGCAGTTCCGGTCATATCGGGCTGATTGCTGAGAATGGGGCTCGCATGAAGCGTCGAAATCGCATAGCATAGCCACATCATTGCCGAAGGCCGACAACTGTACCGGAAGTCCAGAAACATTGATAGCCAGCGCGCCTTGTCGTTGCGTCCCGAGGATGATCAATGATCAGCAGCTCGCCTCAACTACTCAGACAAACTCACTAGTATATATACCGACACGATGAGTCCGACCAGCGTCCTAACGAGGCAGCTAGGCGCCCTCCAGTCTGCGAACCGCCAGGCCCATCGAAAGCCTGATTGGTCTGCCCTCCAGTTCCGCGGCGACCGGTGAGCCTCGCGTTCCTGTTTCAGCCTGAGGAGCATTATGGGTAAGAGGCCGTGCTCCGAGATTCGGCGATCTTCGCACTTCTCTGATGTCTTCCTTGCCTTCTCAAGTGTACTTCGAGCGTGCATTCGAACTGCCGGGTTGTAAATTAGCCCCTCAGCCAACGGAAAGACGTGATACCGCTTAGCGCACAGCCGACCGACCGTGTCCTCAGACCGTGCCGATCGGCTCGGCAACCGACGATCGGCTACCCTGCGTCTGACCTCAACATGAGGCTCGCCATCGACAACGAACCAAACCAGCGGCAGGCGACGTATGATATTCGAGCAGGCGACGTATCAGCTTTTCGCAACCATCTAAAGCCTGGTGTAGTCGTAATCTTCATCCCCCCGTTCTGCCACTCCAACAATACACCTGTCCAACAACCTTCCACCCTTACCGCGCCGCTCAGGATCGCTGAATCACTGCTCCCGAATCGGCAGGCCGCCTCGTCTTTCCTCATCGACACCGATCCAACGGCCGCGGTCATGCACCCCGCGTTGCGTTGATCGTCTTACGTAGATGCTTCCTCCTTCAGACCTAGTATGAGCAAATTAATGTACCGAGTGGAGCGTCCACGGCGGAGCAAGGCGCCGGTGCCAGTCCACATGCCCGCGGAAGATGCGGGGCTCGCCCTTCGTGGTATCGATACACCAATTCAGAGCCCAAGGCTCCACGGAGATGCAAGGCTCGCCCTTCGATGTACAACGTAGAGTACCGACACACCACTGCACAACCCAATGGCCCAAGGCTAGCCAGGAAAGTGATAAGACCTTCCCCGATAGTCTCTACCTCTTACTCGGCAAAGGCCTTAGCCATAAATTTTTTGAGGGGGTTATCTCCTTTTCGGGCGGCATTGGCCTCCACGGCCTCTTCACCATGCCTGCCGATCCATATCACATCAGATAACGGAAGCAAGGCTCACCACATCCATTGATCCATATCCCCTCAGATAATGGAAGCAAGGCTTAGAGCTAACACTTGCAATGGCCACACGGAACGGAACAAGGCGAAGAGTTCGACAAAAGACAAAGAAGAGAAGAGAAGAGAAGAGAGTCTCGAAGCTCTCAAGAAAAAACCCACGACGACGCTAAGTATCCTCCTATGCTCCTTCCTCACTTCATGCGCACTTTACATCATGTTCCTTCCTCAGACTAGTGCTGCATGGTTCCTTCCTCAGATACATCACTACTACGTATGTTCCTTCCTGACCCAACAATGCTCCTGCTTCATGCCCACAACCAGATATCAAATGCTCCTTCCCTGCATACCAATGCGCCTGCCCCACATCCATAATCAGATATCAACCCCTCACAAGGCTGCGGCTCCCGCGGCTCCCTCCCCTTCCTCAGCCGCATCCCGAGGCCGGAAACAGCGGTACCTTGCGGCAGCCCGTGCCTGGCAAGGCTGCGTATCTTCACGCCCAGTACGGTACATACACCATGCACAAACGTCTCTGCATACCGGTCCCGTACTGTAGTCGACCAGGCCGTATCTCACGTGATCGTCATGTGCAGATCCAACAACGAGTGAGGTGAGCAGCGGACTAGTACGCCTTGCTCAGAGTAACCACCACACACTCCACCCCCACGTTGCCCTCACATTGCGTTTCCGCCTTATCCAATACGCGGTACCCGCACATGTGCCCGTCATTAGAATGGAATAATGCGTGTCAATCCACCCCCAATCACCGTCCCAATCAGAAAAGCCGCGCATGAGGTACTTCGTAGAACGACATACACCCCACCGCGCCTACCGCGTTGCCCTCCCGCGCTTCACCAGGCACCACACAGTACCATCACCACATCCCACAGCATCGTATACAGCAGGCAACCTTCATCCTACCCAACCCAAATACCGCTCCAATCATCCATAAGAAGTACGAAGTACAAAAGACACCAGACGAAGCAGAAGAAAAGAATCTCAGTATTACCCGCAAACGTCTACACTGTATCAGGTCACGCTCCCCACGTACCAACCCTTTTGCTTTGCCCAAACTATCAACACCACGCTACGCCTTTTCCCCCGGCCGATCCACAAGCGACGCCATACTGCTCCGCTTCCGCCCACGTGACGGCTCGCCAATCGGGCTACGCGCAGGCGACGTGTCGCCGCTATCCGGACTCTGCGGACGACTCTCCTCATTAAGCGTACGACGGCTGCGCGACATCTATCTCCATTAGCACGTCCCAATGCCCACACCCAGAAACATACCCAGTTCCGCACACCCCCAATCAACCCAAACGCATACCCCTCCGCAAAATCAGCCGATCCGGTCTGCGCCCCGTTCGAGCTCTTCGGGATATCGAGATGCGTCAGATGGGCCAGCGCCGTCGGCGACGTCAGCGGGCTCTGCGGCGCCTTCCCGGCATCCAGCGAATCGCGGCTGTCGCGACCTTCGCGCGCCTGGCGCGCCGGGCTGGCGGGCCGACTACCCTGCCAGAACTGGCGCAGCTCACGGCCGAGCTCCTGGCCGGTGGTCGTCCAGTTGGTTCGGATGCTGTCACGCAGCTCGGCGACGGTGCGCTTGACCTCGAGCTCGTTCTTCTTTAGCCACGACACGTTGAGCTCCTGGCGCGAGGTACCGCGCTTGAGCTGCCGCGCGATGTACTGGTCGTAGTCGCGCACAATCCTGCTCCGATCAGTACCATTTGAGAAGTGCTGCATGAGAGAGACCCACTTCGTGATGATGCCCGTCGTGCTCACGCCCTCCGTGCGCTGCGTGACCAAGAACTTGCCCGCCTTCTTCAGCGGAGCGTAAATGTCATCGCCCTCCTCGGCGCCGTACGGGATGTCGTCGTGCGCCACATAGTCAATCTGATGCTTCTCCAAGAACTCAGTCGCATCGGCAATGATCCACGGGCAGTCCTCAACCACCTCATCGACCCACTTGCAGTGCCTTACGCTCTCCGCGCGCTCCTTGCCCGACAGCACCGTCAAGCCCTTGCGCCTGTGCGTCTCCTTGTCGCCCGTAACACCCACAATGAGGTATACGTCCGGGAAGGCAAGCTTTGCCTGCTGCAGCTGACGCATGTGGCTGCGCTTGTTAGCCAAGCGGAACCCACGTGGCGCTGCCCATACCCAAGATGAAACAAGTCGAAAACTCCATCGGCGTAGATCCTGACGGGCCGCCCCGTCGGCGGAGGGTTGGTTTGATAGCCCACAGGGTCGACGAGCCCCGCCTTGGGCGGTTCGAGCATGCGCATGGTGCCCGCTTCGCCGCCCTCGCCGTGTTCCAGTCTATCTTCCACGTCATCGGCCCAGTCGGACCGGCCATTGGCTTCCGTATCGTCGGCGGCGTCGCCGATGTCGCTGGACCGACTGCGTTTGGATGCAGGTTGGGAGGTGTTGTCGTCGGCTGGTGGGACGGGGATGTTGGCATCCTGCAGGGCGCGAGATGCATCAGTAAGGGAAGGGAGGGGAATCGAGGGCAGCTGCGGACCGACCTTCTGTGACAGGGTGGCAGCCCGCTTGCGCTTGGGAGCCATTGGTGAGGATGTGCTTTGTAGGTAGGATCTAAGCAATGCGGCTCTCTTGGATGAGATGGGATGAAAGCAACGTAGGTAGTAGGTTAAGGGGGGAGGATTAGGAAGCGTTGGGGTTGGGTCGCGGGTAGGGGGGGTTGTGAGGATCAGGGAAATTTTGGCCAAGAGGAGGAGCATCCGCAGTGGCCACACATGCCACAGTCAACCTCAGCAAGTGGTCTGGCACCAATGTCACCAAATGACGTCGCGCGAAGAACAACATGAATCCATTCAGTGGACTGTACACTGCCTTGTACTGTAGTACGACAGTGCAGCTTGCTTGCAGCACGCATCCTCTTACTAGACATGAGCAATACCAAAAATCGAACAGCTTCACTTTTCATGCATCTGCCTCTTCTGCCTCAATTGACTGTCGTGACACGTCGACAGATCCACATCCTACCACAGTAGATTGCTCCGGAAGGAAAATTCAGAATAGATGCAGCAACCGAGACGGAACAGATGCAGCTGCTGCGCGGGCCATCTGACTCTTACAACGTACTCGAGACGCCAATGCCCCTCATCTATTATGCTTTCGCGAATCTCCCTTCATTATCGCAATCTTCCTACCACTGAAGTGCGACAAAGCATCGTGCAGATGCTTCCCGCATCCCGCATCGACAACTCACTATGCCTCATCCAGACCCCTCCCCGTGCATTCTGCTACTCAAACCTCACTCAGAACACCATCCGCAGGACGCCCGACGCACGATGCAAAAAGGGCACTAGCTCTAGAACGAGTAGCAATTACCGAACCCCTCCCCGCCCATGACACTCCCCTTTGTACTGCAGACGAAAAAAGAATCGGGAACACGATCTCGGAGAACATGGCCGCAGAGTGCTCAGGTATCAAGATGGCCAGCGAAGCTGCCGCTCCCCCGCTGGCCGTCCAAATCATAAACCGTACCCATACATGACATCTTGCAATCGTGATCCGGGCCTGCACTCCGCCACAACCTACCCAGCGCGCCGCCCACGGAACATGCAACTCAACTCACTTGGCCCACCCAACACACTCACTACGCCTTCTTCTCCGACTTCTCCTCCGACTTCTCCGTCTGTACCGACGACGGCGATGCGCTGGCAGCGGGCGGCTCGGCGGGGGCGGGCGTGTCCTCGCGCTGCTTCTGGGCGTCGTCGGTGGGGTCATGGGCGCCCTTGTGAACTTGCAGGTCGAGGTCTTTGTCTTCGTCGTGATCGAACATGTCCGCATCCGTGTCGCCACTGGTCAATTCAGTACCGTCGCCGAGAAATATGATACGGTTTGCAAGGTTCCCAAAGATACGAGATCTGGGATCCTGCATGTCCATATCAAAGTCCTCTGGGCTCTCATCGTACCTGTGGTGGATGCCGGGTCCGCGAAACTCAGCTGCCGAAGGTCAGTGGATGTTCACTGATACCGGGGAACAGTACTTGCCGTACTCGGGCGGAGCACACGGGCCATCGCCGTTCGCCACGCGCTCGGCGACCTGGTTGTACCACTCCTCCTTGGACCGACCCCTGAGCAGGCCAACAATAACCACCGTCATGTTGTCGCAGCCGACGCCGCCGGTATCGCTGTTCGACGCAAGGCAGTTGTCCATCAGATTCTCGCAAATCTTGGGGAGCTCCTGCTTTGCCGCAATGCCGCGCCGCACGAACTCTACGACGGCTTGCGACGACTGGCAATCCCAGATGCCTGAGGGGGGCGAGTCAGGCGCTGGACAGAACATGCAAGGGGACTAACCATCGCAAGCGACAACCAGGAACTCATCATCGTCCGAGATCGTGTGAACTGTAACGTCCGGGAACGCCGTGACGATCTGGAGTTCAGGGGGCAAGTCGGCGCTCTTCTTGAACTCAAAGTCGCCGATAGCGCGGGATAGCGCGAGGTTGCCGTTGACGCGGCCAAAGTCAACAAAACCGCCGGCTGCCACTATACGGGCCTTCTCCGCTACAGCAGGGTCAGCACCGCAGGCACTTGGCCACCCGACTTACCATCGTTCTGCGGCTTATGGTCGAATGAGAGGGGCTTCGCGCGTCCTTTGATGCCGAGCACACTGCGAGAGTCGCCCGCGTTGCCCTGTCTGTCAGCGCGTCCTACTCAGAGACCGGAGAACATACAACGTAGATCTTGTCGTTCGTGATGATGCCTATGGATGCTGTGCAGCCCGATACCTCTTCCTCATATCTCGGGTCTGGGGCGTCAGCAGGGCACTGACAGACGGGACAGCCATACCGCTGAGAATGGCGCTGTCCGTGGCCAAGAAGCCATCCTTTATCGCCTTCTCGATATCGCCCTTCTTGAAGGCTTCCTGCTTCGCGATGATCTCGTGGAGGTTTTCACCCGTGTACAGCGCCACCTTGTCTCCGCCATGTCCGTCGTAGACGCCGAAGAAACTGAGACGCGCGTTCGCTTCTGTTATACTCGAACTGGCCTTCTTGCTAAAGGGCTTCAGATCGAGGACACAGGCGTGAGCATCCTCCATGCTGATCCGCCAACCCTGCATGGAAGAAACGCCATAGATGACGCGCTCATCAGAACCCTCTTCCGATTTCTGCCAGTGTCAGCGTCCGGTAGCTTGTAGGAAGCAGATAGTATGTGCGAAGTGAAAATTTTCCGCTCTCGCCCAAGCACAAGCGTACCTTTTCGACCACGGGCTCAGAGAGTGTCTGACCCATTGTGGCTGATGTGCTGCGAAGGAAAGTCGCCGCGGGTTACTAAATGCAAGTTTCGGTCACACGATTCGACTCTAGGAAGTACGTGAGGTCAGGCTCTGGGGCAAGCGGATTGGGGTGTGTGTGTGAGGGGGATTTGTAGAGATTGTAGCAATGCGAGGGGGCGAAGGGTTGAGAGGGGAGCGGGTGACTAGAACGTGATCTCGACTAGCAGGCAAGCGGTGGTGGTGTGTGGGAGGCTCGACTCAGGCGAAGAGATCAGCGTCTGCGGAGGGATGGAGTTTTGAGAGTTTCGGTGTGGGGTGCCGGTGAGTTGAAGCGGAGATTAACAAGACTTTCCGGCAGCAAGGTCTGGTTTCTGGGACTTGCGATGACGCTTTTTGCCTGTTTAGAAGAGAGGGGGGGTGTGTGATGTGAGGGGGGAGGGGAGGGGAGGGGAGGGGGAGGAGGAGGGGGAATTGGCAAAAAGGCCCAGGGCAGCCTTTGACCAGTTCTCTTTCGCAGCTCGCTTTTGCTTGTCAACTCAGCCACCAATGACAACACCGCCACCGCCACTGCTTCCCCGCTCCGATAATGGATTAGACACGCTGATTGCCCCCATTGGCGCCTTGCGTCATCACAGACGCTGCTGACGCTCGCTTGCTACAGATGTTGCGATCACTAACCAGCCATGTGCAGCTAGTTGCCGCCGGAGACGCGCCCCGCCTGAGTTTATCCCAACAGTGTTTTCACGCTTAGCGCCCCACCCCTCTAAGTCCAGGCTGCCATGGATACAGCCGCAGAAGAACCCCAGCCCTAGGCGGTATCGCCCGTTGCCTGGAGGGGAATGGATGCACGCGAGCAACTCTGGTTACCTTCGGATCTATTCATCTCGCCATCTCAAATTCCCTCGTGTAACCGTTCGGATAGACCCTGAATCCGATTCCAGACGGGTTGGTTGGCATGCAACATCAGCCGCAAATATATCTGCCATCTGTTATGCGATTTCATTCAATGTCTAATCTATCTATTCCGTGGTGTACTACAGTTTCGACTTCTCCGGCAGCAGCGGATAGCCCTTCGGATAGCTCTCTGTACAACAGATTAGCAACTCGTTCCGCACGAGCTCACGAACACGAACCTAGTACCGTACGGTCCAGCTGTCGGAGATCTGTGATCCCTCCAACGTTCATGAGAATGTCCAAGTCGGCCAGCAGCGCCTGCATCACATGGCGAACCTAGGCTCATAAACAACAATGTCGTCAATACGACGCCCTCGGCACTCACCCCGTGATATCCCATGATGGATAATCCCCAGATCCACAGCCGGCCTACAAACACGAACTTGGCTCCGAGCGCGAGCGCCTTGACAACGTCGGAAGCTCCACGGACGCCGGAGTCAAACATGATATACGTCTTCTTGCCGACCGCTGGACTCATTAGGACGCGATGCAACGGGCCGAACGGCGCAGACTCACCATCGACTATCTTCTCCAGAGCATCCAAGCTTGCAACTGCACCGTCAACCTGTCGGCCAGCGTGGTTACTGACCACGATGCCGTCGAATCCCAATTGAACTGCCTTTTCGGCGTCGCTGACGGCCTGTATCCCCTTTAAGCAGATGGGCTTCCCGCCTGATATCTCCTTCCACGTCTGGATGAGCCACGGCATTTTTTCCCACGTGTGAGCTCGGCCATGCCACACGTTGTCTATCCACATGGCGCCCGCTTCGTTCGGCTGTGTCTTTGGATCGACTCCTGCTTCTCGGAGCCGCTTCTGGAACACCGTGTCGCTCAGTCCTAGATCGGCGCCGATGCCGTGGTAGAATGCGTAGTTCGACGTCGAAACATCGTCATGTCGCCATCCAAGCTGCCACGTATCGACCGTCAAGATACACGCCGTGAACCCGGTTCGGTGTGCCCGAGTTAGCAACGATACGGTCAATTCATCATCGTGCGGCATGTACAGCTGAAAGAACCGCGGCCCGGCACCATTAGCCTCCGCGACGTCCTCAATGGGCTGCGAGCCCGCCGTGCTCAGGCAGTACGGTAGATTCAGGTCCTTGGCTGCACGCGCAACGGGCAACTCGCCGTCCGGATGGTATATCTTGTTGATGCCGACGGGCGCGAAGCCAATGGGCGCAGACACTTTGTGTCCGAAGATTTCCGTGCCGGTGTCCCGCTTGTTGGTGTCTACGAGCATGCGCGGGATGATGCGATGCCGGTAGAATGCCTGACGGTTCGCGGTATGAGTGTATGAGAGTCCCGCGTTGGAGGAGGCATAGTACCACCCGTTTTGAGTCAGCCTTTCCTTGGCTAGGGCCTCGAGCTTTCCGGGGTCTGGCTGTTAGCGAAGTTCGAGTTGTGTTGGCGGCGTACCGGTGTTGAAAGGAACTACTTCGCCATTGTTGCTCCTCCAGAAGTTCTCCCTCTGGTACAGGGCATACTGCGGCGTTTTTCTGTACTTTTCGTTTTCGTTTTTGGGGTCCATTGTTTCTTTGCGGTTTATTGCAGATGCGTGGGCTGGATGTCTGTTATGGTGTTGCGTTTCACCTATGACCTCATGCTGACGGTGACGACGATCCCAACTAAAAACAGCCACTTCTGATTCATTATGCAGTCAACAACGGTAAAATTCTGCGTTTCGTACAAGTCTCTACCTATGCTAACAGTTAGTCCAGAAATCCCTCAGGCACCTCGGGCCCCCAAACCGCCAGACTCTCATGTCCCGCCTTCGTGAACCCAATCGGCGTATCCTCATTCACCAGGTCGCCGTCCGCGTAATGCTCAACCATAAATCCGCTCGTGTCCCACCAGTAATCAAAGATCTGACTGCCCAGAAGATGCCGTCCGATGCCCCAAACGCTCTTATACCCCTTCCTCGCAAGCCACTGGTGTCCCAGCTGCTGCGTGTCCAGGTCGTGCACCTCGTACGACGAGTGGTGCACGTGGGACGTGGGGTTTGATGCCACGAAGAAAGTGTGATGGTCGACATTGTCCTGTCCGCGGTCAATGTGTGCAAACATGGCCACCATTTTTCGGTCCCCGTCGGTTGGAACGTATATGAAGTCGGACGGAATGAGATTGAAGGTCTTTGTGTACCAGCGGACTTGCTCGTCGAACTGTTGGACGCAGAGGCCGAAGTGTCCGAGCTGATCGGGTTAGTATGGTGCGATGCTTGAGACCAAGGCACGAATACCTTGTGTACGCCGGCCGGGCCTGGCTGGAACCGTAGGAACTTGCGGGTCCGTGGTTTGTCGGCTTCAGAGTTGGCCTCCAGTTTGGGCGGCAGAGTTCCCGCCTCGGCTTCTTCCTGCCCGAAGAGGAGATTGACCGGGAAGCCCTCCGGGTCCCGCACCGTCACCAACCGTCCCCCGCCAGGCGCATCGTCCAGATCCTTAATCGCACTGGCACCCGGCAACCGCGAGGCACGTTTGAGATCAGCCAGCGACTCGACCAGAAACGTACCGCCTAGGAACTCAAGCGGCCCCCTTTGCGCATAGTACACGTACGGATCTGTCCCGTAGCCGCGGAGCCAGACTTTGTCGTCTGTTTGCTTGACGACCCGCATGCCGAAGTCCTGCAGGAAAGTGATTATGTCTGGTAAGTTGGGGTGCTGGTAGCACATGTGGGATAGCTTGACGAGGCGGATTTGTGCTGCTGGGTCGATGGCGTTGGTTCTGCGCCATTCGGCGATGGTGATGGAGTCCGGGCCCGCGGCTTCGGTGTCGGGGATGGAGGCGCCGCGGTTGGGGGGCGGGCGGGTGGTTTGCTGTTCTGTTTTAGCGGATATGTAAAGGAGTACAGGAGAGGCATACCTCTTTGATGGAATCGCCCATGGTGGATTGCCAGGGTGGGTTTCGGCCCTCGTAGTCTTCTGATATTGAAGTGCTGAGTAAACTGGAACCAATCTGCTGGCTCTAGATCAGTGGAGAGTTGAGAAATTAGGTTCCCTGCTGGAATGCTCGAGCTTTATGACAGGAATTGTCGATCATGAAGAGGCGATATGCTTAAATACTGACGGGGCTGACTACCCGGCAAAACGATTACTCTAGTAGATGCGGGGTTCGCCACTGGCTGGTACTACATTTCCAATTGCTGACTCGACAGTACCTTCCCAGTACTCATCCTGTTTACTTCCCTCAATCTGAGATCCATTCAGTATGTTCGACAGTCCAGTGACACCTCCGCCTTGCATTTGAAGCCTTGCCTGTGCTCCGCCGACCACGTGACGCGACGACAACACACCGCGATGTTCTACGAACCGCATCCGACGACGCCATTCGCGCTACCACAAGCACGCTTCGCACTTCACTCACCGCGTAGCATGGCGACTCGGCCCTAGCGGCACACTCACAACGGCGCCCCTACCTTACACCGGCGGGTCTATCGATCTCCACCTCATGCCGCCCGATGGCTCCTCGGAGCCACTCATCCACTCCGCGCGGGAGGGCTCTCCGGACGACGAGCCCCTCCCCACCCCAGACGTTCCCGATGAATTCGTCCCCAGCCTCTTCATCTGGACCCTCACCCTCTCCGCCTGCCTCAGCGGGCTGCTCTTCGGCTACGAGTAAGCTGCCTGCCCTCACATCCATCCCCCCGGCTAATCCTCTAGCACCGGCGTAATCTCCTCAACCCTCGTCTCCATCTCCACCGCCCTAAGCGGCAGGCCCCTCACCACCCTCGACAAATCCCTAATAACATCCTCCACCTCCCTCACCGCCCTCCTCTCCTCCACCCTGTCCGGCCACTTCGCCGACACCCTAGGCCGGCGCCCCGTGATCCTCCTCGCGGACGGCGCATTCGTGGCCGGGGCGCTGATACAAGCCTTCGCGGGCGAAGTGTGGGTTATGATCCTCGGCCGCAGCGTAGTCGGGGCCGCGGTCGGGGCCGCGAGTTTTGTAGTCCCGCTTTATATAGGCGAGATGGCGCCGGCGAGGTGGCGCGGGCGGTTGGTTACCGTGTCTAGTCTCTTCGTCACGGGGGGGCAGATGCTGGCGTATATCGTGGGGTGGGGCTTGTCGGCGCGGGTCGGCGGGTGGCGGTGGATGGTCGGGTTGGGTGCGCTGCCCGCGCTTGTACAGGCGGTTTGTTTGGTGGGGATGCCGGAGAGTCCAAGGTGGTTGGTTAAGGCGGGGAGAGGGGAGGGGGCGAAGGGGGTGTTGAGAAGGGTGTATGGTGTGTCGCGGGGGGGGCGGGATGGGCTGGAGCGGGATGGGATTGTGGAGAGGGTGTTGAGGGGGGTGGAGCGTGAGGTAGAAGAGGAGGATCGGGCGACGAAGGGCGTCGGAACAGGACACTGGGAGCGGGCGCGCGCGACGTTCATCGAGCTCTGGCTTGTAGGGGGTAATTTCCGCGCGCTGGTGATTGCGTGCATGCTGCAAGGCGCGCAGCAACTCTGCGGCTTCGTACGTAACGGAAGACACATATCGGCACTCGCTAACGGAAGCAGAACTCCCTCATGTACTTCTCGGCCACCATCTTCGCGATGGTCGGGTTCAGAAGCCCGACGCTCACGGCGCTGTGTATCGCGACTACGAACTTCGTTTTCACGCTCGCGGCGTTTCAGGCCATTGACCGCATTGGCCGGCGGAGGATATTGCTCCTTTCCATGCCCGTCATGGTGCTCGGGCTCGCCCTCTGCGCCATTGCCTTTTCCTTCGTGCACATCCCCAACACCGCTGATTCCCACCCCGCGCCTTCCCCGCCGTGGCCTGTCCTCATCGTCTTATCCATGGTAGTCTACGTCGCCGCCTACGCACTGGGACTTGGGTGTGTCCCCTGGCAACAATCCGAGCTCTTTGCCCTACGGGTACGCTCGCTAGGCTCCGCGCTCGCGACGGCGACGAATTGGGGAAGCAATTTCGTGGTGGGCTTGACGTTTTTGCCGCTTATGGAGCTCATATCGCCGACGGGCACGTTTGCGGTGTATGCGCTTGTTTGTGCGGTCAGTTGGGGGGCGGTTTGGCAGATTTATCCTGAGACTGCGGGGTTGGGGCTTGAGGAGGTGGGGGGGTTGCTTGCCGAGGGATGGGGTGTGAAAGAGAGTTTGAGGAGGTTTCGGGGGAGGGTGGGGGGGTGAAGGTGTTTGGATGGGCATTGGGATGGCGTTGGGTAGCATAGGCACTCATATTGAGGTTGTACTACTTGTCACCTGTATATAGAACTAGAGTTTGTATATGGTAGTCTTCTCCAGCGGCGAGATTGAGTCAGCTCGTATGGTGGTACGTCTGTGTTCTTCATTACTGATACAGCATACCCAGTACGGTGAAGCTCAGCAGACTGCTAGCTAACCGACTGAAGACGATATTATAGCCAAGCTGTGTTGAACGTCGGCCTGCTCTGCCGCTTCCCGTCGTCGCCAGGCCCTCAGGCAGCAAGCCGCGTGGCCCGTGCCCGCCCAAAAAGTTGTAGGGCTGATCTGGCTTCAGGTGAGCCAAGGAACGTGCCACAACTTTTCTCCGCAGTTAGCCAGCTGATACAACACCCAACTTGCGGAGCGGAGACCTACGTACTGACCGACGGCTTCTTGCATCAACACACCAACGTCCAGAACATGACCCCAACGCGTCTAGCTCACTCCTTTCTATGACAATCGGGATACTGGATTTCAGCAGTTCCTAACTCCAGCGCTCGCCCCTGAATAGCGCGAATACGGTAGCTCTCCTCACCGCGTTACTCCGCGTTACCCAGACCTCACTTCGCCGCAATCATGGGGAGTGTCATTCTTTGCACTGGTACGTGTTTGTTTGTTACAACTCTATAACGCTAACATGCTTCAGCTGGTTACGACCATACAATCCGGTTAGTCGCGCCAGCTTTCTTTTAACGTCCCACACCTAACCAGCACAGTTTCTGGGAAGCCCTCTCCGGGATATGCTCGCGAACGATCCCCCACCCGGACTCGCAAGTCAACCGGCTGTGCATCTCGCCAGACAAGCGCTACCTCGCGGCCGCCGGACATCACACCGTGAAGCTGTACGACATCAAGAGTTCAAACGCGGCCGACGTTCTCACCTTCGAGGGGCACACGGGCAACATCACCGGCGTCGCCTTCCACTGCGAGGGCAAGTGGATGGTGACGAGCAGCGAGGATGGCACAGTCAAGATCTGGGACACGCGCGGCGGGGGAATCCAACGAAACTACAATCACGGCTCCGCTGTCAACGACGTCGTGATCCACCCGAACCAGGGTGAGCTCATATCCTGTGACCGCAACGGCGCGATCCGTGTTTGGGACTTGAGCGAGAACAAGTGCTCACACCAGCTGATTCCCGAGGAGGATGTGTCGGTGGCCAGCGTGACAGTGGCCAGCGACGGGTCGATGCTGTGCGCAGGCAACAACGCAGTGAATACCTTTCCCTCCCCTCCCAACCCAAGCTAACCCCCCCTAGGGCACCGTCTTCGTCTGGCGCATGGTCCAAAACCGCGACATAACCTCCCTCGTCCCCATCTGCCGCTTCGTCGCCCACAACACGTACATAACCCGCGTCCTGCTCTCGCCCGACGTGCGCCACCTGGCAACCTGCTCAGCGGACCACACAGCGCGCATCTGGGCCGTGGATGCGGGTCTCGACACGGACGTCGAAGGCTTTGCGCTTGAAACGACGCTGACGGGACATCAGCGGTGGGTGTGGGATTGCGCGTTCAGCGCTGACTCGGCGTATCTGGTGACGGCGTGCTCGGATCATTACGCCCGACTGTGGGAGTTGAATTCGCAGAGCATTATCAGGCAGTACAATGGGCATCACCGGGGAGCAGTCTGTGTTGCGCTGAATGATACGGCGCTGCCGTAGGGATATAGCCTTGGGAAACGGTGCGAGCCTATGTTGTTTGATTTTTCTCTATCTGAGATACGTTTATTAGGCGATCGTGTGTACGATGGAGTCAGGGCTGTGTACAGGTTTCGGCGTTAGATGGTCTTCGTGCCCGGTATCGACGAATATCATGAAGTCTCCGATGCTCTCAGGGATGGCCAAGATGCCATGGCCATGATATGTGATGCGACCTGCCAATCCGCGATCCTCCAGTCCACAAAAAGACAGCCCAAATGTCTCCGCGCATACCTCCTAAAAATGATCAAAAAGAACACATCGCGACACCGATGGGACTCGAACCCACAATCTTTGCCACCGGAAAGCAACGCCTTACCATTAGGCCACGGTGCCTGGTTGTGTGCTGAAATTCTTGATTGTGGTAACTTCTGTCGCAAAATGCCGGGCAGCGGAAGTAGGGCCAGAGTCTCGACTCTTATCCTGACGTACAGTGAGTGTCAGTCGTTGACGGCTTACCGCCTTGAATATCATCCCACTGGTCTCACATTTCGAGTTACTTCGTTGCATTTACCGTACCATAGTGACATATGCTAGAACACATAAACCCGTGGCCATGAAAAGCTATACCCCACCATCACCGACAATCCCGCAGAGCCAACACTCCCCCCAAAGTAAGTGATACTTCACCGCCCAAACTAATGTGCTCAAGGCTAAATAGAGATAGCCGCGATGTTCTCCGACTCCTTCCCGTAGCGGCAATGACCAGTTGCAGCAGACATGTGAAGCCCTGCACCCAATGACGCCGTTGTGCGCCAGTGTCCGCCAATCAAGACGCAACCACCACTTCCAACCAAGCTCCGATCGCTCAACCCAACCAAAGAAACATGCCCATCCCATCTACCGTACTTCCCCTCTCTTTGCTTCTTCGCTGAGCAACACCACCACCAACTTACACTAGTATATCATTCCTCGCCGAACCATCTTTCCAGGCCCTCATTTCTTTGTTCACCGGAATCCAGCTCAATCCATCCTCCCCACCCGCTCGCTCCCCCGCTCCGCCTACTTCCCACCCCCCGCGCCCGCGTCGAATGGACCGCGCAACCCACCCCTCCCCGCTCCAGCCTTGAAGACCGCGTCCTCACACGCGCGGCATGGCTGCCACAGGCGACTCGGGGGGTGGCGGCGGCGTGCGGCCCCTCCCGACGCACATGCAGGCAAGGCTCTTCGTCAAGCGGCACCGCACCGAGGTCGCGGCTGGGACGAGCAGCTTGGTGTCTAGCCTTCTGAGCGTGAGTCCAGCGGGACGCAGGATCTGTGTACAAAAGCTGATGGTTACAGTACCCGCTCGACTCGGTCAAGACGCGGATGCAAGCGTGTGTACCCCGCCCCGTGTCATGGACACAGCTCACAGCGGTAGATATAACTTCAAGTCCTTCTGGAGCTGCGTGGAGCACACATACAAGAACGAGCGCGTGCATGGCTTCTGGCGCGGTCCGTCCCGTCCCCCTTCATACAGACACTCATTAACAAGAATCCAGGCGTCTGGTCCCCCCTCCTAAGCATAACCCTCGTCCGCACCTGCTCCTTCTCCGTCTACCAACAAGCAAAATACACCTACGACGCCTGGTTCCAGCGCATGCTAGGCGTATCACCCCTGCGCATCGCCAACACCCAAGGCGCATACCCAACGCTCTCAACAATGCTCTGCTTCGCCGCCGCGGGCGCCACGGCCGGCGCCAGCATCGTGGTCCTCGCGTGCCCGTTCGAGCTAACCAAGAACGCGCAGCAGATCTCCGTGCTCATGGATCGGAACACCAAGAGCACGGTGGAGGAGGAGATTCGCCGCAACTATAAGAATCGGGGCACGTTTCGTACGGCGCAGGCGATTGTTGCGCATCGCGGGTTCGCGGGGTTGTATTCGGGCTTTCAGTACCATCTTTGTAGGTCGGCGCTCGAGACGGAGGGGGGGGGCAGTGGGCTGACGGGCAGTGCGTGATACGTTTGGCACGGCGATTTATTTCACCACGTATGAGTCGTGCAAGCAGCTCCTTGCGAATGCGCGGGGAAATTCGCCGACAGATCCGAAGGCGGTGATTTTGTCGGGCGGGTTTTGTGGGCTTATTAGTTGGCTTTTGGTGAGTAGTTATGGTGGTGTGGGGAAGGGATATGGCTAACAGCCGCGCAGACGTATCCGATTGACACGGCTAAGACGGCTTACCAGCGGAACTGTCTCTCCATGCACAAGGACAATACGGAGAATATACGCATTCGCTTCTTCCGGCGGTCCGAGTATCGAGGTTAGTCTTGCTTGGCCGTAGTGTGATTGTGGCTAATGGGTGGTACTGTAGGGCTGCTGGTGTCGGTGTCGCGGTCGTGCATCCTCAACGCCATGTTCTTCTCGGGCTTCGAGTTGATCAAGAAGCAGATCAATAAGCTGGAAGTGGAGGAGTTGTAGTTGGTGTGCATCATTCAAGCGTTGGTTTCGCATTTCCGGCGTTGTTTTTGTACGATAGATGCGGGTACGGACTTTTGGTACAGTAAGACTCATGGCATGGAAAGGCCCACTTGCGCGGTCGTTTATGCGAATGGAAACGGCCAATGTGCGCGTACAGTTTCTTGAGATGGACGGCCTGGACACGTTCGCGGAGTATATTCATGTGGATGGTATTCATTCATGCAATTGAAATGGAGGACAGTAGCTACATGATTGGGATCCTGAATGCTGACGCCTTAAACACCGTTTACTTTCCGCATATCCAAAATCAGACGCCCAACTGAATGTCCAATGGGGAATATAACCTTAGCACCTAGCTCCACGAAAACGCACCATTCGCCATGCAGTGCCGTTGGTCTACCGCAGGAAAGAAGAGATAAAAACGCCAATTGATGAAATGCGTAAAGACGCCGGAGGGGGTTGAGATAGCGAGCGGGGCGGGGCGGGGCGGAGGAAAGGCGGAGGGAGAAAAGCGGAGGGAGAAGCGGAGTGGGAGCGGGAGCGGGAGACCGGGGTTGATTGGGGGGGAGGAGGAGGATCAGCGGAGCGCGCTCCTCGGATCTGAAGGCCGGAGGTGGTCACGTGGCCCCCATCTGATAGGGACTCAGATCGTCCAGCACGGGGGTCCAGCGGAGGTGGTTAGTCCGTTGATCGAAAGTGCGGTCTGGAACCTCGTGGATCGGGCTGACGGGGCCGAGGGGAGAGCAGCGGGTGGCTGGTTGATGGATTCGGTTGGTGGAGGGTTCAATGGTGGCCGGGGTCGGCCAGGGTCGTTATCGCGGAGATGTTCGGTGTGAAGATGGTGTGAAGATGGGATGGGGATGGGGATGGGGCCAGACCGGGCTGGGCTCCGCCGCCGCAGCTGCCTCGAGGGTGCGTCTGCAGCCGCAGAAAGGGCTCGGCTGAGGGGCCGGGTCTCGCTCCGCCGGCTCGATTTGCGCGTTCGCATTCGCGCGGGGGGTTTTTTTTTTTCGAGGGGAGGAGACGGGCTACATCTCATCCAACTCAAACTCGAGCGCGACGTCCTCGGAGCAGTCCGAGCAATAGAAGTTTGAAAACCCCCCACAGTGGACCTGCATGTTCTTGCACATGTCGATGCTCCAGGCGTCGTAGGAGTAGCCGGACAGCAGGCGGTTGGGGCAGATTTCGATGCTGTTGGCCCAGATGTAGTAGTCGTGGTTGCAGTAGTACCAGGAGTAGGTGTAGGAGCACATTGTTGCGGTGTTTTGGGGGGTTGGTGGGAGAGGGGGAATTGGTGGTGGTGGTGGTGGTGGTGGTGGTGGTGGGGGATGGGATGAGGGGGCAAGGCTGAAGTGCTTGAGGTTGGCGGTGGTGGAGGGATTGTGGAGGGCTGAGATGAGGGTAAGGGGCGGGCGGATATATACACCACTCCACGATATGGCGCACGCGAGCAGACCTATTTCAGTCTTTGGCTTCGAGGCGGTGGGGAAGGCTAGATCGCGGTCAGTCGCACTGCGGTCTAGAACGCGGACGCGCCGGCGGCGGGCAGCGAAAGCGCAGGAAGATAAACTTACCTCGACGAATTGTCCGAGGTTTCCGAATCACTGTTACTCGTACTGGGCCCAATTCCTTTCAATCCATTGACACGGCGCGAGGGAAGAGGCAGAGCACAAGGGGAATATATACAACCACGACTCAACGGGGACGCGATAAGACCGCCCCTCGAGGACCCCGAGAAAGAACCTTCATGTGATGGCCTCGCTTCGCTTCGCACCGCTCGCCGACGGCCGCGGGGCGTTGTGCCCGCAGCACAGTCTGCATCGTCACTGCATGGCGGGTGGGGACAAAGGGCCGCCCGCTTACCTCTCCCACCCTCATCAAAGCCCACTCAAAGCCCGCTCAAAGCCCGCTCAAAGCCCGTATCGCGCTCCAAGCGAAGGCAAAGCTCGCATCTCTCGCTCAAAGCCACAGAGACAAGCCCGCCAAAGAAAGGGTTGTTCACTTACGAAGGGTCCCCTCGTCCAGCCTTGCCTCACGCCCCCGTCCCTGGCTGTGGTTTTTGCTTTTCGCCCGCAGAGAGGGTTGGGGTTCGGGCGTACCCTGCAGCGCGCATCCATCGTCCGATATCTCAGGGTCCAGGTCCGGCCCTGGGCTGGACCCCCGCGGACCCGATATGCAGCCCGTTTGGGGGGGGGTGGGGGGGGGGGGGGGGGGGGGGGGGGGGGGGGGGGGGGGGGGGGGGGGGGGGGGGGGGGGGGGGGGGGGGGGGGGAAGGGCGGTCAACGTCCACCCGCTGCTCAACACCAGCCATTACTCCATCCTTTGGCTTTTATGGTATCCGCGACGTCCGGGGCAAGAGCGGGCGATATGCACAAGCAGAATGTACGGATAAGCGTGCTAAACGTTGGCCGGCCGGTGTCGGCGTCTGTGTACGGAGTAAGTGCTGTCTTTCCAGAGATGCCGCGCCGTGACGAGGGCCTTACTCGATGGGAACGGGCGCGATGCGCGCGGATAGGGTGCCGGCGCGGCGCGCAGGCGCGGTTGAATTAGCCGTTGGGACTAGCCCAGGGGTGGGACGTGCACATGTGGGGATCAGCGCTTCGTGAATCTCCAGTATCGGGAAGCATGGGCGGGAATAAGTTAGGTTGCCTTCGTCTGCCATTCCGTCGGCGCGGTGCGGGACTCGAGTCGTCAGCCTCTTCCTCTCTGTGCGTTTCGGCATCGACGCCGGGGATAATGGCAACGATGTGAAGTGGAAGGTTGTTAAAAGATGAGAGATGAGAGATGAGAGATGAGAGATGTATGGGGAAGCGGGCTCGAGAGTCTACATATTGTGCTTGCGGTGCTTACTTCCTCAGATGTAGGATGCCCCCTTCCTGACATTGCAATGTTTCTTCCTGGTCGGGGGTGATACAACAGCATCCCGGGGGAGTAAAGAGGCCAGCCTACCGTAGCGAGAGGCCTCACAATTGCCACTTCATCACGCAAAGCAGGCAGCAGCAGTTTGGAATAGTATAAATTCCCTCTTCCCCAACGCCTAGAGCGCCTTTGCGCAATTTTAGTATCCCACCGTCGTCGGGCATCCTCTCAACGGATACATACTCCAAGTCCCATGTCAACAGCCCAAAAACGAAGCACGAATCAGACAAAGACAAAGACCAGCTTTCACCAGCCAGTCTATACTTTTTTGTTCTTTCTCTTTCTCTTTCTCTTTCTCTTTCTCTTCCTTATCCCATATCCGTAAGAGCGCGTCAATCAATCCCCATCGATCGCGCATACTCCCCATCGCAAACAAAGACACAGCGCGGCCCATACACGCGGAACCCCAACCCAAACCCAACCCCGAAACCGACCGACAAACCCCTAACCCATACCCCGCAACAAACATCAAGTAAAAAAAAAACTAAAAAACAAGAACCATATAACAAATCACAAAGACGCAAAAAAGAACCCCATCCCCACCCCACCGCAAGCCATCTTAAACCCTCTCCCCCGGCCCCTCCTGCCCCCTCCTCCCAACCGGCAAAAGCCCCACCCCAATCCACCACTCATCCGCAATATCCCCCCTCCTAACCAACCTCTCAACCAACATCCTCACCGCCTCCAACGCCCCCCCCTCCAACTCCCCCTCCAAAACCGCCATCGCCCTCCCTGTCTGCTCCCGCGTCGGCGGCACCCCCGCCCTGAACCCAGCGAGCCTCTGCTCCCGCTCCTCAGCCCTTGCCTCAGCATCAGTCTCCGGAATAATCCGCGAAGCAGACATGCCCGCGTCGTACCGCGCCCGCACATTCCGCCGCTGCCGCTCAGTCCACGTGCGCAACTCGTCGCTGACAACAGCCTCCCAGCGGGTCTCATCCTCCGCATCAGCCCACGAGGCCAAAGCCCTTCGGGGATTAGGCCGGTCGCCCGACCGAAGCGCCGAGAAGACAACATCCCCATCTTCATTAACGTCACACACGAGCTCGTCGCGGTACTCATCGACCTCGACAACCTCATCCGGGAGCGTAATATGCGTGCGGCTGCTATTAACCGAGTTAGACGCGTCGCTCACGCTGCGCGTCGTAGACCCCGTGCCACTCGTCGACGCAGCCGAGAAACTGGCCGCCGCGGCAGCGGCGGAAAAGCTCGAGTCCGCGCTTGGGAGACGCTCGTCCGGCGTGATGGTCGCAAGCATGGTATCCCAGGCCGAGTCACGCATGTCCTCGTCCTCGGAGCCCGACTCGTCATCGGGACTAAGCGCGTGCTCGCGATCGCGGTCACCAAGCCCATCGATTTCATCCCGCAGCGGCGACGGCCGGTAGCGGTAATCGGAGCGCGCACTCACGCGATGCAAACGGTAAGAGTCGTCATCTGAGACGGGGCCGTCAGGCGGGTTGGACGAGACAGCTCGGACCGGGCGCGCAGACGGCGGCGGCACCGGCCCAGTCAGGATAACCCTGTCCATATACCTCTGGACCTCGCCCGGAGCATACGGATTTCCGTCATCATCATGCGACCTGTTCCTCAGAATTTCGTGCCGGGCCTCCGTATCGTCCAGTGAGGGACGAGGGCGCTCGTTGGTGACGTCCTCCCGCGGACGCGTGCTCGGCGCGTACTGCGGCGGAATGTAAGGAAGGGGGTAGCGCAGGACGTGCAGGTAGTCGCGCTCGTCGCGTTCACGACGCATAAACGGCGCGGCCGGCGCGGGGATGCGGTAGTTGCGCGACTCCGGGGCTGGGGGTAGAGGCGCCGACGTAGAAGCCGACGACTCGGCCGAGTCGCTGGTGTCATCGGCGCGAGGGACGCGGAAGGGCGCGCCGTAGTGGCGGGGGATGGGCTCGCCGAGATGGCTGCGTTCGCGACGGGGAGAGCGACGCGTTCCTGTTGTAGTTGTGTTTGTTGTGTTTGATGCTGCGGGTGCGGCGCGCGGGTGGGGAGACGCGGCGTGGGCGCGGCGCGGTTGCGCGTTGCGGCGGATGGGGGAGCGGGCGGAGGCGGTGATGTCGACTTTGATTGCATCCTTTGAGCTGGTGGGCGATGAAGGCCAAACCCTGGTGACGATGTTAGCGGGGGGTTGGGATGGTGCGGGCAAACGTGGTGCCGGGTGGTGGTTGCTCACGGGAGACCCATGGTGGCGAGTGGGAGATGAAGAAGTTGATGGAAAGCGTGGGGGGCGTGTTAAAGAAGGTGTGGCGAAGGATATATGATGCGGGAGAAGAGAGCGGAGATGGCGCGGAGATGGAGGTGGTTGAGTCGGTGATGATGGTGGTGGGTGGATGAGGTGGATGGTGGTTGGTGGGAGTTTTCTTTTCTGGGGGGGGGGGGGATGGAAGGTGATGAGGGAAGATGAAGATGCGGCGGCGCGGCGGGAACCAACTTGACGCTTGACGGGGGGGGGGGAGGGAGACAGAATTTGGAGCTAGACTCTGTTGGGTGGGCTCGGTGCCTGAGCGTGCTTAACTCTTGAGGCTTTGCGGCTCTGGATCAAGGGCGACCTTGAAAAGTCATAGCCGCTCCAGTCCGCAAAGACACTCGTACCTGACGGCCATGACTTCTGTTGATGGCCCTTTGGATACTCGCTCTTGCCCGCATTTGCCTTACCTGCCTGGCTTTGCCTTAAGTTGCCTCATTCTGGAGCAGTGGCCCGTGCAGTTGATAGATCGCATATCGGCCAATCGTCTGTAAGTGCCAAGATCCAGTCTCCGTCGCACCTTCGCTGACTCATTTTGACTCTCTGGACTGTTGACGATGGACGACGGACAGGCAACAGCGGGTTGTCGCGACAGCAACGACGGAGAAGTGGAGAGGATTGGATGATAGCGGGCAGTTGAAGAAGAAGACGAAGAAGAAGACGAAGAAGAAGAAGAAGAAGAAGAAGAAGAAGAGAGTTGCTGCCCACAAGCGATGCAACCCGCTGAGACGACTGTTTCATACTTCACACAGCGACGAGCTCTTGTGGTCGAGATGTCTTCTGAGCGGAAAGAGTCACAGAGGCACAGAGTCACAGAGTCACAGAGTCACAGCACCAGCATCGAAATGCAAGACGCAAGATGCAAGAGCCAACGGCTTACTAACGATGCACATTGGCAAGCAGAGCAACGAACCGAGGAGCATGAACGGTCAGTCTGTGCACGCAACTACAGAACTCTTGGTGGGGCAGGTATGATGCTTGTCATTTCGATTGCGGGGGGAGAGAGAGAGATTGGCTGTCGAAGGCTTGCATGCGAAATCTTGCGTGCTTCGCGTTTAGACGCGTCGAAAAGAACGCGAAGTGCTCGTCGATTAACTGCCAAAGAGCCTCCACAGCCGAGCGCATCCCTCATCCATGATCCCAGCGCGGCATCACTTCGGCATCGCCATCCCAGCACGATGCCGTGATAATTCACCGGTGTCGTGGTGGAGATGAGCAATCGGACGCCACCCCGCCTTCCAGCCCTGACACGAGGAAAGCCACCGGTATTGACGTAACCGCAACCTACTGCCCGCTTTCGGCAAGTCACGATGCCAAAGCCAGAGGTCGCAATTTCCTCACCGGCCGTGGTCTAGAAATAACAGCCGCGCGGATGGGCGCTTAAGGGACTGCGGTTCACCGCGGGTGAAGTTGAGGCTCACCATTCACGCGCGGCAGGTCCAACGACGATGCCTCGACGATGCCTCGAGGCTTGTGCCTTTGTGCATCTGTACCATGCGACTGTACCACTCTATATCCCCCGTATCCGTCCACACGATGCCCTCCCGTCATCAAGCATCATAACACCCCTCCACCTTCTCCATCCATCAAAAACCCATGCTCAAAATAGTATCAACCCCCCAACGTCAATCGCCCTCATCCCTCCTCCTTCCCCAGCTCACACCCTGGAAAAAGGGGTGGCATTTGCGTCCCACTACCGTATCCCCGCTCCGCCCTGTCCTTCGATGATTCCCACGTCGCGCCTTCTCGTACACGTCCAACTCGCACGCGCTCACGAGTAAACATCTCACAAACAACCAGACTTCTTTGTACTCTCCTGCCAGAAATGCTCCAACAGTGTCCTCACATCCCCCGAACGTCTCAGGGGCCCCTCAAACACTATCCCAAACCCCACAAGCCTGTAGCCCCACGAAAAGGGGCATGTTTCTCTCACCCCGCGAGAGCCCATTGGCCCCCCTAGCCCTACCCGACCCCCCGCCCACGCATGACGCCCCCAAGCCAGGCGGCGCCAGCGCCACGCTCGCGCGAATTCCCCGCCACCAATTCGAGTCGTCTCGTTTTTTTTGCGTGCAGGCTTGCACGGGCTGCGGCTGCAGGCGGGGAAGGGGGGGGAGCCTTTTGAAGCGGGCGCGGCCCCGTTTGCTTGTCAGCTCTGCTTTGCAATCCTCTCGTGCTTTCGCGTCGTTCCTTTGTGCTTTGTTTGCGACTGAGCTGGACGTCTCCGGACGGGAACGACATCTCGCAACTTGGGATTTCTGTGCGCTCGGCGACCGTCAACGCACTCGCGGTTTCGTGTCTCTCGGCAACTTCCAAGCAACGCGGTGGTTGAGTGCACTCGGCGCTCATCGCGAACTCGGCAAACATCACATCAGCACCTCGCAGCCTCGCCACCCCTTCTACGAACACCCTCCCTCAACACGCTATCAACACCCACCACCAACCTCCACCTAATGCTCTGACCCTCCTCTCACGACAACCACCAAAATGCTCCCCCGCCGCCTCCCCCCCTCCCTCCACTTCCTCCCGCGCCGCCCCTCCTCCCCCCCGCTCGACAAACTCATGTCCGACACAACCTGGGCCGACGGCCTCCGCGGCATCGCCGCCTTCTTCGTCATGTCGAGCCACATCACGCTGTGCATCGCCACCTTCACCGTCGCACCGTCGCGCGGCGCAGGGCAGGGCGCGTATCTCTTCCAACGCCCGATATTCCGGCTCGTGGCGCAGGGGCCAGCGTGGGTTGCGCTGTTCTTCGTGTTGTCTGGGTTTGTGCTAAGTTTGAAGCCGCTGCGGCAGGCGAAGGGGTTGGATCCGGAGGCTGCGCTCATGGGGCTTAACGCTGCTGCTTTCAGGAGAATATGGAGGCTGGTGTTGCCGGCTGCGGCGGCGACGGTAGTGAGTTGGGCGGTGTGCCAGGTGGGCGGGTATGAAGTCGCGAACGCGAGCGACTCGTATTGGATCCGTGACACAGCGGCGGTGCGCACACCGGGCTTCTTCACGCCTGTGCGCAAACTCGTCGGGGCGATAACGCAGACGTGGAGTCTTTACCCGGCGAATGCGTATGACCAGCCGCAGTGGGCGCTGATGTACCTGCTCCAAGGCAGCTTCTACGTGTTCATGGTGCTGACGGCGACGGTGCGGTTGCGCCCGAAGTGGCGCGCTGCCGTCGTGTTGTTCCTGATGTGGTGGAGCTTGGATTGGAGCGGGAAGATCGCGGATCGTGAGTTCTATTTTCGTATCACGGGGTGCTGTGTGCTGACGCTTTTTCGTAGCTCTGGTCGGTATATCCGTTTTCGCCGGCGTCCTCCTTGCCGAACTCACTCTCTCCCCGCTCCCCATGCGCATGGCACACTGGACCCTCATCCCGGCGGTGCCCGTCAGCATCCTCGCGCTGATACTCATGTCCTTCCCCTCCGAATTCCAAGAAACAGCACCGTGGAGCGCGTTTCTCCTCCGCATCCACCTGACCTACTTCCCGCAAAGCACGTACATAAACATAAACCGGCTCTGGCCGACAATTGGCTCTATCCTCCTCACCGCGACTATCATCGTCACGCCCACCTTACGGCAACTACTCCGGCACCGCGCGCTCATATGGCTGGGCAAGATTTCATTCCCGTTGTATTTGCTGCATGGGATGCTTTTGCGCACGGTTTTCGCGTGGCTGTTGCATGCCTTCTCGCATAAAGTCGAGGTGCTGGAGGGCGATGGGAATGTAGTCCTGCGCTACCCGATGCCGGGGCCTCTGCATACTGCGTTTGCGCTGATGGGCTTTCTGGCCTCTGTGCTGGTGGCCAGCCATGCATGGGCGCAGCGCGTGGAGCCATTGTTTGGCCGTATAACAGCTGCGGTGGAGAGGATGATGGCGGCAGAGAAGGGCGTGTTACCCGTAAAACGGTAAGAGGGACTGTCTGAGTACATTGTATGTTATGTTCATACGGCACTGGAGTTCGGTACAGCTGGGCGGTTGGGCATGGGATAGGCGTTTTTTATACAGTGTAGGTTCCCGACTGTAGGACACGATATATTTGCCAAGGGACTTGGCGGGGGGGTGATGTCATTTTTCACCCTGGGTACCGGAGAACTGAAATGGGCAATCTGTTTGTTTACCCGCTACTCCGTACATTGTACATGCGCTGTGTGGTCATGATGCCGTGATATCGTGCGACATATCGCTCCCAGCGCTCCACTCGGGCGCCGCGGCCCCAGCGCGCTGCGCTGCAGCTGCAGGTGGGTTTCACAGCCTGGCCCAGCCTCGCATCCCAGCCACCGGCGGGGGTGTACCTCCCTCCGTATGCCAACTTCACCTCCGCTCGGCGCATTTCCAACTTCATTCCGCAGCACGCCGACCATGCGCACGCGATCATTCCTCTTTCCCCTCCTTTCCCTCCTCCCATCAGCCCTCCCCGAACACCTCGCGACGACGACGGAAGCGCAATGGCCCTCCGACCTCCCGCCGGATATCAAACACCACCCGCTCGCGGCCCGCGGCCTCGCCGCGCTCTCGTCCCTCAGCTCCCATGAACCCATCTCCGCACGCCCCATGCCCGCGGACGCAGGCGCGATGTTCTTCCTCGACTACTGGGCGTTTGAACCGCAGGCCCCGCTCGAAGCCGCCTTCGAAGCCGCATCCTCGTCCGCAGCTTTCTCCCCCCCACCAGCAACACCGAACTCAACCTTCCATCCCCCCCTCCTCCCTCACATCTTCTCCCCTTCGCACCGTCTCGCCAAACGCGCCTTCCAATGCCCCACCGACACCACCGCATGTACCTCCATCGGTGAAGCGAACGCCTGCTGCCCCACCGGCGCGTCGTGTACAAGGCTCGACGATGGCAGCGTGGGGTGTTGTCCCGAGGGGGCGGGGTGTGCGGGGCCGGTGGGGGAATGTGATGTTGAAAGTGGGTATAAGAGTTGTACTGGTGGGCTGGGGGGGTGTTGTATCCCTGGAGCGGAGTGTGAGGGGGTTGGGTGTAAGTTCTTCCCTTTGTTTTTTGTTGGGAGGGGGAGGAGGGGAGGGGGGATTGGGTTGCAGTTGGAGCTGAGGGGCTGGAGGTTTGCCCGGGGACGACACGAGGCTGCCACGCGGCAGGCCCAGTCTTGCCCGAGCATCCGGACCGGAAGCTCCAGGCCGCCCGATTCCCAACCCACGCCCCCTGAACTGGCCCCATCTCTATCAGAAACCATGCTAACAGCTCCCCCACAGGCATCGTAACAACCGGCACCTCAACCACAACCACCACCCTCCCCACCGTAACCATCGTAACCTGCGGCTTCGGCTTCACCACCTGCCGCAGCAGCACCTGCTGCCCCACCACCACTACCACCGCCACCACCACCACACAACCCTCCTCCACTCCCCGTCCCTCC
>ML996698.1:51691-118378 GCA_010356995.1 Trichodelitschia bisporula
GGGGTGGATGGGGATGTTGGTTGGAGGGGCGGCGGTTTGGGTTGCGTGGTGGTAGGAGAGAAGGAAGGTGCTGGCTCAGTCGGTTGGATTTTGTGGTCTTGATTTGAACAGTTTTATACCTTGGATGATTTGTACTAGCTTCGGTTCGAGGCGTCCGCTTGATGGTATTTACGAGAACATGATACGGGAACATAGACATTGGAAAGGCTATGGAGATGCACATTGTATTTGCTCCATGCCTTGGATATGCTCGATTAAAAATGCTCTGTTCCAAAATGGCATATTAGTCTAATGAATAAAGCGAGGACCGCACATACGTGAGGAAGCCTTTGCCCACACCCTCATCTCCGTAGCAGCAGAGTATTGGGGATTTGGACTTCCCCAACAACCAATCCATGTAGAGCTTTTCATCCAGTAGCCAGCTGCTGGCTCTCTCCGCCCTCGACTTTTGGTATAGCCCTTGGGTATCAGAGGGCGAGGGGGGAGATAGGCCCTTGTACTGAAAAGGCTCTGAGCCAGACATGGTCGTCAATAGAAGTTGAAGCATATCTAGAGGTTGCGGATGTGAAAGTTCGATGAGGAGGTCAGGGTTCAGCGAGATGAGGACGTCTTATATATCGGTGTGTATGTTAGACTGAGATGTAGAGAGGAAGAACCAGAGACTTGAAGTCCGAAACCCTAGGCATCTGACTTAAAATTCGGACCCTGGCGCTCCTGTAGCAAAGCGCTTCACCTTCCGGCACACCGTCTTTCTTCTTCCATTAATAGCAGACCCGTGCAGTAACGTAAATGCAATGCTGTGTTATTAGGCGAAAATGCAGTGTTGTCACGTCTGTGTTTGTTAGAGCAAAAATTGTAGTGCTGCGTTATCAGGTGGAGGGAGTTAAGGGCTCGATAGAAAAGTTGTAGCTTTTCCTCCCCATTATACTTACCTACTACTCAGCATAATTGCCTTTTAGAGTTAGCCATAACTTTTCGAGGAGGCGGCCTCTAGCTCTCCTGCTTTACCTTAGGAACTCCAATAAAATCATAGCCACCCTGTCCGCAAATGCAGCCGCGTCGCGCGGCTACAATTTCTACCGGTGGCCCATAATATGCGGAGCAGTTAGAGATAGTACATCATCTCTGGGCGAATCGTATAGAGTCTTCACCGCGTAGAGGTTGATAATGCACTGCAATGCATAAGCAGTAGGTAGTGAAGACATTCGGACTGACTCTCAGCTGGAACGAAAGCAGCAACGTCGCACCATAGCTGGCTCAATGCATTCCAAAATCTCTCATCATTCAGTACCAAACACCGAAAAACGCCAGCGCCCACGCTCACGCCGTCGCCGACTTCTTCGTCGCCGGATCCTTCATACAATAATCGTAATTCCCCTTCTGATAATTATTCCCCCAGTACGCCGGGAACGGGACCTCCTTCCCCCCACCACCGAACACAGCAAACGTAAGGATGAACACGAGAACCTGCGTGCCGCCATCCATCGCCGCGCTCAGGATGTAGTTGTACTTTACGAACCACCGCGGGTGCTTCTTGCGCAGGTACAGCTGGCTGAAGAAGCCGATGATAAAGTAGGAGAGGATCGAGGAGTTGATCCCTACGCAGAGCCACCCGATGAAGTACGAGATGATGGCCGTGTTCCAGTAGTCGAGGCGTAGCTTTGGCCACCGGCGGTGAAGCAACCAGAACGGCAAAGGCACGAAGAAGCCGATGATGAAGGCGAGTGTGACCCATTGGTATCGTCCACCGACAGAGAAGAGTTCCTTGGCGAGTCCGCCCCACGCAATCGCCTAAAGGGTCAGCGGTGACCGCACCGGAGGTAAGATACGTACCTGCGAGTTGTAGGACTGCACCACCTGCCCAGACCAGACATTCGTGCCCTCGACGGAGAGCAGAATCTCGCGCTGGTTCGTCGTGATAGAAGACATGATGATGTAAGAGAAGATGCTGCCGACAATCGTGCCAACCATTTGCATCACAAAGGTACACCGCGGACTCAAATGCGCATATTGCGCAAACTTCAAGTCCCGCAGCAACAGCGTCCCCTGCGACACGGAGTTATATCCAAACAACACGAAATACATATTCGCAACCGGCATCCCAGGGTGCAAATACCCGCCAATCATCTGGATGACAGGCTGAACCCCGAACCCGAACCCAGTGATCGCAATCTGAGCGCCGAAGAACAAGATGCAGATGCTAGACAGCGCAGCTGCGATAAAGAACCCCCACCACGGCAGCGTCGAGTGAGCATAGTGGTTCGTGATTAGTCCAACGGTCACGGAGAGCAGCAGTACACACCCGTACCACCAGTTCGGGGCGTCGCGGTACGCGAGTGAGAGCTTGTAATGCGGGTCCGGCTCCTGCTCAGCCGTAGGGCGCGTATCGCCGGACTGCCAGAACTTCCACCCACCGGAGCTGACGACGCGTTTGATGTTCGCGGGGCTAGCAAAGGCCCAACCGGACTTGATGTCGTTGTAGTTCCACAGGAGCAGGTGTATGCAGGTGGCGGTGATGGCCATGTTAGTCGAGAGGATGTAGACAAGGTATGTAGGGGAGAAATAGGGGAGGCCCTGTTTCTCTAGTAGGGCGTGGTCGACGCGGTAGTTGCTGTCGAGAATGGCGGATTGGTTGAATTGTACATACGTCGTGCCGTTGGACTTATCGGTGAAGAGCAGTTGCCCGAGGAAGGGGAAGTCGCGGGCGTTCCAGAGGTTGGAGTAGTACACGGCGGTGAAGGTGAAGATGCAGAGCATGTATCCGACGAGGTTGTTGCAGATTGTCTGGAAGGGAAGCCACATGCCCGCAGAGCCGACGTATTGCCAGTCGAGGCAGATGGACAAGAAGCCGAGCCCCTCGTTACCGTTCGAGCCTCCGAAAAGCCGAGTGAAGACCATGCTGTCGCGCTTTGCGAGGCAAAAGATGGAGATGCCGGTCAAGACGGGCACTGCGGAGTCAGCGCGCATCGGATAAAAAGGGGCAGACTAACTGATGTACTCGGGGAAAAACTCCCAGAAGAACAGGACTGTAAACCCGATGTAGAAAACGCGCATCTTCTTCTTTGTCGCATCTCTATCGCCGTGAAGGCTCTCAATGAGCGAGTTCAGCGGCAAAAGCGAGGGATAACTGCGTGGTCAGCATGATTCCAAGCTACAGACGCGCGGCTGACTTACAACATCTTCGTCGGATACACCAAAGTCTGCCGGAGCACCCCAGCCACACCGTACCCTAAGCACTGCGAGGCGAATATAAGAAAGATGCCAACCAGTGGATGCGGTATCTTGTCGTAGTACAGCTTCTGGACGGACAAGACCTCAATAGCGAGCGGAGCGTTGGCAGCCGTCGAAGCCATAATCACAATCGCCGCGTGCTCCTTGTTGTTGAACTGTGCACGTCAGCCTTGCCCGTAGCCCGTCGAGCCCTCCGTACCGGATGTGGATTGAACCACCTCCCTATCAACCCCTTGCGAGGAATAAGGAACGCCATCAGTTCCCCGAGACAATAGCTAATAACGGCCAGAAACACCGTCGACACAGATATAGTCTGCGGCTTGAAGTAGTAAATCGTCCCCAGCGTACCGCCAAACGTGGACAGTCCCATTCCTACTACAGTTAGCCAGCGCCGTCGACTCCTCATACCACCCACCTAAAAACCACACCCGGAATGTCCACGGGTTAATCGTCGGGTCATCCTCGGCTTTCAGGACCTCATTTACAAGCTCTTCGGCCGTTTCGGGCGGCGCCACGAAGTGATCCGACTCATCGCTGTAAGTCGTCACGGTCGTGAACTTCTTCTCCTCCAGCGTGCCGTCCGTGGTGCCAGTCCCGGTGTACCCCACGCCGGGGAATTTCTCCTCGTCGCGCAGGGCGTTCTCGCGCGCGGTGGTGTAGCCATCATCGCGTTCTGGGGCGTTCTTGGAAACTGCCATGGCGTGGCTATTGTGTGGCTATTGCGGGATCATCCACTGGAAAGCGGGAGGGGCGCTTTAAACCATCTCAACAGCTAGAAGTAGCTGGGAATAGCCACCGGTGGATGGTCGCAAAGAGGCACAGAGTCGCCGCCATAAAGCGGAAAGTAGATAAGAGATAGGCATGGTTGCTGCTCAGTTGCCTCTCGAGGGAGGTTAATTTGCTCTCCCTGAAACGATATGCGGATGCCACATGAGGGCTATCGCGCGCTACCATGTCCTCGCGGCCCCCTAGGCTACTTGCCACTGCGTGCTTAAGCTCGGGAGACTCGGCATCTACGCCGTGAGATCACGCTTCCGGATATCTGAAGATCGTAGACGCGGCTAAATTTAGGTAACTCGCCGGCCATGGGACGGGTTGCGTATCCCGAAGAGGAAGGCCATGATGGATGTTGCACCATCACTGTCAATTGTTGCAACTCATCGCCACTTCGTCCGCAAAGGGTACATCGACAAAGCTTCAGGGCTCTAATCTTGATAGCAATGCTCGATTCTACAACGGTGAATGGCGTTCCGTTTAGATTGCGACAGATAAGTTGACGTTCGATTCCGGGCCAGGGCTGGGATCGGAGAGACGGAGGTTATCCAGGGCCAAGCACCGAGGCGACGACCAGATGGGAGAGGCCGCCAACAGATGCGTGCTCTGGCTTCCAGTGGTCAGAGGTGGTCACTTTGCGTGCAGATAGATCGCTTTGATTTAGAGATGAATTCAATTAACCTTATGGCTGCTGTTTCGCCATGCAGAACTGTAGATGATGAGTCAGCTAGAGCGTTCACAGGGGGGGAAGTACATAGCAGGGCAGAGGGAGGATGGGAAGAGGAAAAGGCGCACGCCGAAGCAGGGCGCGCTGCCTTTTGTAGTCGCAAGCCCGCCAAATACGAGTCGGAAATGAACCGGACAGTTTGAAGTCACCGCTAGGGATTCCGAGCCGGTAAGCAACGTTCGGACACCGCCAGCTGTTTTGTGTTTCAAATTGGGTCGTCGGATGCGGCGGCCTGGAGTCTTTAGTGACTCGGTTGCCGATCACCTAACCGACACTGGTTTGGCTTGATATGATGGCCGGAACTCGAGGCTCGCACCACTCGCTGCAGACAGTCCAGAGTACGGTGAAATCAATCACGGGTTTCCAAAGTCCAACTCACGGTGAACGCGGGATGCAGACGACAACGGACAACCTTGGGCTGCCGAACGGGATATGGCCATTCAGTACGATCTCCGAAAATCAACCCTGAGCGGAGTGTCCCCAGCCCGTACCTTATGCCACCACCAACGCCGTGAATGCGATGTCTAGAAACGCTCACCGGGCTCAAGAGTTCATGTCCGCTTCCTTGAACGGATCCACCGCCCCCATCAAGTTGAGCACCTGTCCATCCTCCGTCTTCAGCTCCCACTGCTGCGTCTCAAACTGCGACCGTTAGCACCATCCCGCGCACTCAGCCATAAACCCACAAATCCCTTCCTCGTCCTCTTCTCACTCCGAAAATGCACACTCCCCACCCCCCTCGTCCCCTTAACCTTAAACTCAATATCAATCCTCCCATGCAACTGATCAATACTCCCCCAAATCCACGGTATGCGGTGCGCAAAGTAGATCTCATCCCCCAGCAGTTCCCTCGCCGCCTTATTCGTCCGGAGCGCATACATCGCGCTCGTGACCACGCTACTCGAGCTCTTCTGGTAGTTGAATATCGCGAGCGTGCACACGCCCAGGAAGGCGAGGAACAGCGGTGCCGTGCGCAGCCACCGGGAAGCTAGGTTGCTCTGTAGGGCGGGGAGTTCGCGGTCGGGGCGGCGCGACATGAGGGGACCTGAGCCTGGCTTCGGGGCGGCGACGAGGGTGCGCTGTGCATTGCGGCGGAGGAGCGGTGGGAGGGATCGTAGGGTCGGCGGACGGGCGGTGCGGGCGAGTCGGGAGAACATTGGATTGTTGGCGCCGGGTGGAGGAGAAGCTGGTGCGCGGCGATGGAGATGTCAAAATGCTCTCAGCCCTATGGAGCTTGGCCTTGGCTGTGGGGTGCACGGACGGAGCCAATCGCCTCGATGGACTCTGGCAAAGAAAATGCATCGCATTCACATCGACACGTTCGCAGTTTTTCATCTTAGGCTTTTTGACAGGCAGTTTCAAAGGAAACTGGTGCCTGCCATATTATGCCATCATGTGTGATGCGCAGTGATTTCTACCACGTCATTTGTATCGGGAGTACTGTTACGGCTGGAATGGCGAACTGGCGATGCCACGATCAATGTTTTCAGATCTTGCCATACCTGCTTCTGTATCTAATTCCGGAACCAATAAAGCATTTCCCTAATGTCCGATCTTCCCACAAACGTACATGACACCTTTCCCCTGAAAACGCCCTCCCAGCCGTACCCGCCAAACTCCGCCAAACAGTCCCATCCATATCCTCATCCCTAAGCCCCCTTATACCTATACTTCAACCCCTCCAACTCCCCCACATCAATCGGCCTCAACACGCCCCTAACCCCCGCCATCAAACCCGCCACCACAAGCGGCAAACTTGCAATCCACACCTCCCCCCAATCCTTTCCCCCAACCCACCCCCCCAGCGCCAACACCCCCGCCAGCGCCGCATTCAACCACCCCACCCAAGCCAGCGGCCCTGTTTCCTCTACCCTTACTTCCCCGAGTGGGGTCGCGCGCGTCCTAGCGCTGGAGTCGAGATACAGGCCCAGAGCGGTGAAGAGCAGGGAGGAGAATTGGAGAAGCGAGGTTAGGGTCCCGGAGGCGGTGGGGGATGTGAGGGCGCGTTGGGCGTAGAGGAGCGAGGTGAGGAGCGGGAAGATGAGGAAGGCGCGGGTGTAGAGGGCGGTGCGGGCGGCGTCGGTGGCGGAGAGGGTGTGGATTAGGTGTTCTTGTTCTGGGGGAGGTTAGCGGGGGTGAGGGGGGGTTGGGATGGGGGAGGAAGGGTGAGCTGGTGGAACGGACCTTGCTCGTCCATGTCTGCGGGGAGGTCGGAGTCGGAGTCGGGCGTGGAGTGCCGGAAGGGGTTGCGTTGGTGGAGGGGCATGGTGGTGAGTCTGGGGAGAGACGGTGGACAGTAGATGATGAAGGAAAGGTGAAAAGGTGGTGAGGAGGGCGGTAGCCGGGCGGAGACGGTCGATGCGCAGTAAAGTGGTGATGTGGATGTTTTGGTGTTGAACGAGCTTCGCGGTGGTCAGAGCTCCCGGGCTGGCCTGTGGCGGTGATGATGTCAGGTGCCAAGTGGCAGGGCTGAGGCAAGGCTGGGTGTGGCGCTGACGGTGGGGGGCGATGATATTTGCGCAAGATGGGGAGCTGATGTTTGCTAGCAGCTATCGTGTGCTTGTGCACTATAAATGCTAGATGCTATTCACTATACTAGGCCGGTTCTAGTCTATGTTTGAAGGTAGCTGTCAGGCAGCTGCCGATGCCACCCCTTCATCGCTGCCTTGCCCAACATGTTTACCGATTTAAGACATCCCCTAACTTCAATACGGAGTAAATGCCCCCTTTGCTTGCGAGATCATTCTTCTGAGACCGTCCCCTAGGAGAGCGGCTTTGTGGGGACAGAAGCGGGGACATCGTTCCCAAGGTCGACAGCCAGAGGAATACCCGTACATACACTAACCCTCGTTGTTATCCTTCACCCCGCCCTTTCCACAAAAAGCACCGGGTAAAGTCGTCTCATGTGTACTCGTGGGGGCCGCATCAGATACGAAAGAGCTGCCTCGCCAGGTGCAAGATACAGATCCAGAGGCAGGTACAGCGAGATCAGAGGACGACGTTCACAATCCAGACAGCAATGTACTTATAACCATAGTAACCGTATCGAAACTTTTATCCACCCATCCCACCACAAGAGCACCACTCTCTATCCCCCACCCGCTCAAAAAGCCCGAAGTAAACCGCCTGTCCCACCCAGCCCCCTCATCCCATCCACCCCCCCCCCTCCACCATCCCATCTACATATCCACACTATCATTAAACCTCAGCACCCCATTCGCCCTCACCGTCCCATCAACCCCCTCCCTCGCCACGGGCACACCCCACCTATGCCCCGCGCTCGCCTCCGGGTTCGAAGAACCCACATCAGCGATCAACACCAGGCCCGCCGTCTTGATACTCTCAATGAGTTTGGGCGCGAGATCCTGTTTTGTCAGCAACCAAGGGGTGGGAAAGGGGGGAGCTTACCAAGAGCCGCTGCGAACACACCAACCCCATAAAATTATTCATCCGCGCAATCTGCACCGCCTCCTTCACACTCAGCGCCCCGCCGGCGCAGCCACTCGGCTGCCCACCCTGCGCGCCGAGATCATTACACAGCAGCACGGGATAATTGGGCTGCTTCCAATTAACCGCCGTACAAACATCTTCATTCGCACTACTAAACACCACACTCCTCAACCACCCCTCCACCCCCGGGCCCTCGCGTGTCGTCCTAGCATGCTCAAACACAACCCCCAACACCGCGTCCGCGAACGCGTTGATATCGCGCGGCGGGCGCAGGCCAAACGTTTCCTCGTCCTGGCGGCTCGGGTACAAGAGATGCAGTTCGACGTGCAGGCTGGGCGGGAGGACGGAGAGCGCGGAGGCGAGGGTGGAGAAGGAGGATAGGAAGAGGGCGTGGAGCTGCGGGAGCGGGGTGGAGGGGGAAATGTGCGACTCGATGTTGCCCGCGCCCTGGTGCCGGCCTACGCCGACGAATTGCTCGTAGCTGAGGCTGCCGACTGGCACCGCGAGCCCTTCGTGGATGACTTTCCACCCGGGCCAGAGGACGGGCACGCCGTCTGCCGTCATCTGCACGAACAAGCGCACATAATCCCCGCTGAGGCTGGACCCTGTGATCAGGCTACTCGAGTGCGGGGTCTGGTTCGTAGCCTTCCAGTACGTCGCGAAATGCGTGATTTCAAGCGGTATGCCGGAGAACGGCTTCACGACCTGGAAGTTGAAGCTTATGCGGCCGATGGCGCGCAGGCGCGGGTCGAGCAGCTCGAGGTGCCACTGGTCGGAACTGGATGCGCGGCCGGTGAAGACCTTCGAAGACGCGACGGTGCGCGCGATGACCTTCGCGCCGAAGGTGGGGTAGATATCGAAGTCAATCGAGAACGTCTCGAGATTATCAATCTGGAAACTAATAATCTTGAACTCGTCCTGAATCGGCAGCAACAGGTTCCTGGGAATAAGATCCGAGCTTTTACTCGAGATAGTGATTCTGGCGGCGGGGTACTTGTTATCGTCGTAGAACTGTATCGCGTCGTACCCCAGATTCGCAAAGCTGATGATGACAAACGTCTTCGAGTCGAGGAAGTTGTGCCCGTACCGCCGCACGGGGATTATGGGCGGCGGGAGGATGAACGGCGGGATGGAGTCGGCTTCTTTGCTCATCGGCCCCGGCGTCGCGGGCGGTGGAGGCATGGAACTGCGCTCCGCACGCCGCGTCTGCGCGCCGCCCTCGCCCCGCGCCTCGGCGAGCAGTTTCATGCAGTCGAGATACCCCTCCCAGATAGCATAGTACGACGCCGAAAGCCCCTTTTCGTCGAGAATCGAGGGATCGGCGCCGCAGCTCAGCAGCGCCTGGAGACACTCGACATTCCCTTCGCTGGCAGCGTGGAAAAGCGGCGTCCAGCCGTACAACTTATCCGGTTGGTCGAGGTCGGCGCCGTAATTGCGGAGCATGAAGAGCAGCTGCGGATCCTTCGACGAGCGGGCGACCAGGTGCTGGGGATACAACCCCTCGGCATCGGGCAGGATCTGCGGGCGCCGCGCGAGAAGCTCTTGTACTACGAGGAGGGAACCGTGCTGGCAGGCGAGGTTCAGCGGGTTGTGGTCTGATTCGGAGGTAGGGTCTATTCCGGCGTTCAGCTCGAGGAGTTTCTGGATGCAGGGCAGATGGGAGTGGACGATTGCGTGGATGAGCGGCGTGAAGTTATCGTGGTCCTTGAGGTTGATGGTGTCCGGGCGCGCGCCTATCAGGTCCTGGATCATTTCGACGGAGCCGTGCATGCAGGCGTAGTGCAGCGGTATGCGGCCGTAGATATCCGCGGCGCGCACGTCTACGTTGCCGGAGAGCCCGATGACGAGCAGCGCCATGCGGCCCGAGATGGCGGCTTTGTGGAGGATGTTGCGGTGGTTGATTTCGTCGATCTCGGAGAGATCAACCATGCCCGTGTCAAGCAGCAGCTTGAGCACCTGCTCCGGGGCTTCTTCGCATGTCCCGAGGAAGGCCTTGGTGATGCGCATACCGGCGGTGGGGAAGGCCTTGATGCGGTTCGCCCAGTCCTGGACCACGCCCAGGTTGCCGGCTGTGATGGCCTGCAGGATCTGCACGTCGAGGTCGTCGTCTTCTTGCTCTATCGTCCGTCTTGAGTCGGCCTCCCGGTCTCCCGAGATGTACGGTTGGATGTTCTCGCCTTCGGCCCATGCTGCGAAGTCGAGCAGATTTGTCGTTGCCTGGTCGGATAGATCGCTGATCACATCACGGTTGAAGCAGGGCTGGACCTCGACGGCACGCGAGAGGTAGACAACTTTAGTCTCCGACTAGGCCCGTCAGCAGCGTCACGGAGCAGTAACCAAAGAATCCCGACCTTCGACGTCTTATCCCACTGCGACTAGTCAGCGAGAGCCCAGGGACAGCAAAATGGTAGATTCAGACCTTTTTCAGAATCTTGGAAAAGGCAGCCGCGTTGATCTCGATGAATTGCTGCTAGCCATCAGCCCCAGGTCCTTGAAATGCGATTCGTGCGTACCTGAAGTTTCGTCAGGTCGCTGCTGAACTGGTGGAAGCCCTCTTCAAGGGCGATGTAGCGCGAGGAAAGACGGGAGGCATGTGTTTGCTGCGATTGCATCGACCGCTTCTGGTCGAGCAGTGATGAGAGGCGGAGTTTAAGCTGTGATTCATTAGCTTCCGCTTACGGATGGCCCGGTTGACGTACCTCTGCTTCCTTTTGCAGGTAGAAGGTGTTGACCTTCTCGAGTTCCCGCTCCTATCCAACTGTCAGCTTCCGGTCCCACAAAGTTCAGGCATCGGATCGATCATCTGGCAGGGCAAATGGACTTATAAACAGCAGCTTCCGAGCCCGGCCTCCCGACTGAGCGTCAAGGCACGCCGATGCCTCTGCCTCCACCAAGTCCCTCCCGGTGCCAGTACACGCATCTAGCTCATCCAGCGCTCCAATCCGCAAAAGAAATAGCAACGGATCTAATAGGCAACCCACCAGTCGAAAGAAAAAGGTAGCCTTATTCGCCTGCAACGCCTGCTGCGGATCAACGACCTCACCAGGCGCAATCCCCTCATTCTGAGCCGGGAGGATAGGCGTCGCGCTCAGCGCCTTGATAAGCTGTAGGAACTATCAGCATCCATCTCAACCCCAAAAGAACGGGGGAAGGGTATCGCTATACCTTTTTCAGCGCCTTGTAATCCACAAAGCTCGCTGCATACTCTGGAATCTCCAGCTGGCGCTTCTGGATATGCTTGCCGAACTTCCTGTTAGTAGCAGGGGCGCGTCAACACAGAATAGACAAACAAAAAACAGCGCCGTCTTACGCTGGTGTCAAATTCAAAGAGGGAGTCTAGGGAGTCATGGCGGGGCATGGTACACGACGACGACAACGACAACACGGAAAGTAGGAAGGGTTCACACGAAAATTCAAGCGGGAGGAAAAATTCAAGGGTTAGGGTTTGGGGAAGGGGACGGGTAAGGGAGGGGGAAGGGATTGCATGAAGCGGTAGCGGAAAACGTACATGGTGTTCACGGGTTATCAACGAGCCGCCTCCTTGCAGCAAGGCCTCGTAACGGGGTAGCGTCCGCTCGCCGCGGACACCTCAGCCTGCAGCGAGCAGAGAGGGGCAAGCGGTTCGACAAGCGTGGGGTGCAAAGAATCTCGAACAGACAGCCGTCAGCTACGTTTTCTGCCCTGAACTCGGTGCCAACGCAACGGGGGGGATCCGGAGATCTGGGTTGGCAGAGTCAGCGCGTACAGCGGGAGGGGGATGGGGGACGCAGCGAATGGGCCAGCACACAGCGCGGTGTTCAATGGCCGAAAGGGGAAACTGGGGGGGAAAAGAATGCGAGAGATGGGGCAGATGGTGTACCTCTTGAGGCGTTGGGGGAGCGGCGTGCAGGGCGGCGTTAGCAACGAATTCCGAGCACTTCGCCCTATGGCGCGGGAACGTGGCCGGGATACGAGGCGTGAGGCGTACCCTTGACCTGTCCAAAGGCTGACGATGAGAGGATCGGAGAAGCCTAAATGGCTCGAAGGACAGAATGCTGCGTTGTTGGCGGAGCTGGCTGCCTCGGTCGTGGGGAGGTGATGCAGTATGTTGAAAGATGCAGGTGGTGAGGGGTGGGGTGGGTCTCGACCGCAATCACCAGGTTAGCTGCGATGGTCCCCGGCGTTTTGAAGCTTCTTCGACGATGACGTTTCCCGCAAATAGTTAGTGCGGTCAGGTGCCAGCGGAGATGTTTGCTCCTCCTCTGGGGGGAAGATGGAAGCAATCGGTTGGCCCTATGACTGCGAAAGCTGCGAGTAGATGTGGCGCGCGGAAAACCCCCGCTGTTTGGACGGTGGTGAGGTGGCGGATAGAGGGGCACGCGTTTAGCCGAGAGATTCGACGTCTTTCTCCTGCAGTCTTGGTTGGCAAGTGAATGATAATGGAGGCTACGGTGTACCGTACGTGCAGATCAATGGAAGCTGAGCTCGATAGCAGTCCGAAGCGGCTTTCACCGGGGCTGGCAAGCAAATTCCAGCATGTGACGAGGCAATCGATTCCACGGCGACGGGAGAAAGGAAAGGGGAGGCCGCAAAGGCTCGTACGTAAACCGAATAATTGGAGCAACACATGCGAGACGTGGATTAGTATCTTGCCATGCGATGCAATGCGGCGCATCAGCTCCCAAGGGTATGGAGTCTGGAGTCGTTAGTTTCCAGTGTCGGGGGTTTGTCGTCGGAGCACTACTCACTAAGAGAGCAGCTAGCAAAAGAGAACCGAACCAGCAGGCCAGCAGAGAACCCAAGCCTGACCCTCCACTCCCTTCATGCATCTCTCGGCCCGTGCCAATCAGCGCCCCGCGTTGCACAACGTGTTAGAACCTCCTGCACCCCTCAACCCGTCGCCGACAAACCTTCGGCATCATTAACCTTACTCGGCTGGCGCGCCTCGCGAACAACGCAGGCGCGTGCACGGCGTGCAAGCGCTTTGAAGAGTAAAACTTCGGCTGTACGGCCCGAGTCATAGCAGGAAGCATGACCGCAACCCCGCCCTGTTCGCGGCATCCCTTGTTGACTAATCATTCCCTACGTACCGTATGCTTACATACTCTCTCTGGCTTGTACGTTGGCTCGGTCGGCTCGTCTCTTAAGTACCGCACGAATTGGCAACCGCGGCGTCTCGATACCAGCAGCCGACTAGAACTAACCGGCCCGCCATCATAGTGCCGTGAATCGATCCCATATCGTCCCCGCCCCCCCCCGCTGCCTTCTGTTGACCAATGACGTCCCACATGCTTCCCAACTTCCCATCCCACCGACCACTCCGACCCTCAAGAGCACTATGCTGCGGTACACAATCGCGAAACCAGTGCCTTCGAGGCACGTAGTACAAAGTGCTCAACCCCACCACCCCCCCGCACATCCACACGGGAGAGGCGTCCCGCCACCTCACGCATTAGGCCAGCCGCATTCCCTTCTCCGGGGCCGATCGTACCGTAAACGCCACGAACCCTGCAACACCTACCCCACGAAGCCGAGCCGCATGCTGGCCTATCGTACATACAGCCCTACCTCACACCCACCAGGCCACCATCCCTCCCCTCCCTTACCACCACCACTTAGCCCTCACCAACATACGAGCACTGACAGAAAAAGTGGACTTCTATTCCTAGGCCTGACTTTTGTAGAAAGCCAGAAATGAGAGTACATGAAATTGGCCATAAGCCCCCCCCATTTTCAATCCCGGCAAAAGGAGGACATTGGTAAAAGATGAACAAGTCCAGCACAAGCCCACCCCCCTCATCACTCCCACCGGTTCGCCATCGGAAAAGTCAATAGCAGCTCAACCCGCACGAACAAGAAGAGCAGGTTATTCATCTCCGGTAAAACTAGAAATTAGCATCCGAATCAGCCCCACATTTCCGTTGCACCCACACGCGCCAACAGGGTCGCATTACGCTGTTCGCTGCGATCAAAGTCCGTACATTTCCCAACCGTCGAAGGCATCGGTATCGCTCCCCCCTCTACGCCTAGATGTCGATGTCACTGTCGCTACCTCCAAACCGTCCCGCTGGGGCCGAGAATCCCGTTCCATCGGCAGTTCTTTGTCAAGTCACAACTCGTCATCGTCAAGCTCCGACGGCTTAAGCAGACCGCCGACCTTCATCGCGCGCTCGCGCTCCGCCTCACGCGCCTGCTGGACAGCAAGCTCGCGCTCCTCAGCGAAGAGCTCGGCGTTGTCACCCGAGAACTCCTTGAGCGAGATCAGGAAGTCGCGAAGCAGAAGCTTGAACCGGGCCTGGTCGTTGTTCGTTGCGAACAGGCCGGAGATGAAGTTGCCGATTTGGGTACTGCAGCTGTTAGCCAGATCAAAGGTTAAAATGAAGAACTTACGGCGTCAGATTCGGGAAAGCCGTGATCAGCAGGTTGCCGACGTAGCCCCGAAGGAAGTCAGCGTTGGATGTGCCGGCCGGTGCCATCTCGGGAAGGTAGATGGGGCCGGTGATAGCGCCGCTCTCGACCAGGTTGAACATGCGCGCCAGCAGCAGGGCCTGCGACTTGAAGCCAGCCTTGTGATCGCTGTCGGTGAGCACGTAGAAGACATCCTGCAGAATGGTGGTATAGAAATTCTGGAAGAAGGCGTTGCAGATGGAGCGCTCCGCATTAGCCATGTTGTTGATGAGCTCGATGCACATAGTCAGACCAGCGCCCTCAACTTCACGGTTGTCATGCTTGCTAGCCCACACGCAGGCGTCGATAACCAGCTTAAACTGTGGACCGTCAAGCTTGAGCAGCGCATTGAAGCAGCTGTGGTTGATGGCCGTCAGCAGCTTGAAGAAGCCAACGCGGTGTTCGGGGTATTCCGAGAAGTCCTTGTTGATCATGTTCAACGTGCACTCGAACACGCTCTCGAGGATTGTCAGAACCTGGTCCTCCATCATGCCCTGCAGCTTGTTGATGATAGTGGTCATGACGTTCAGAACCTCGGGCTCACGAGCGTCAGGCAGATTGCGACGGTAGTCGGTGAGGACAGCCTCGAGGAGCTGCGGCACCAAGTTGTTGTGAACCATCTCGTGGTCGTCCGTCTTCTCAACGTAGGTGTTGATCAGCTTCAGGATTTCCTTCTTGATGGTCCGCAGACCCCGCACCTGCGGCGTCTTCGTCGCGATGGGGCCGGAAGCCTGGACAGCACTGTCGATCAGGCCGCTCGTAGCATGGTACATCTTGAGCATGTCCAGGTAGATGCGGCCAATCTGCGGGTAGAAGTAAGGACCGATAGAGCTACACGCCGCCACGTTGGTCTTCATGATGTTGCCAACGACCTTGATCGTGTCCGGGTCCTGGAGTGAAGCCGGGTTCTCGTTCGCGGCGGCGATAATCTGATCCCACGCGGAGTTCGGGATCGCCATAAGTTCGTTAATCAGGCGCTCCTGCATTCCCTTCTGACCCTGCGCGCTAATCATATAGCCGCAAGCTTCGTAGAAGGTATGAATCTGCTGGGGAGACAGATCACAGGTGGTGCGGCTGAGATTGCGCACAATCTCGTCGATGAACGGCTCGTGCTCGTTCGGCTGAATGGCAACGAAATGCCGCCGGCACTTGTTCGCAATCTTGATGAACGTGTCGCAGGCCATATCTTGGACACCTATGCAAAGTTAGTGTTGGTAGCCTTGTAGCAGTAGGAGACTCACCCTCGTGCGTCTCGTGCATGAATTCAAACAGCTTATTAACGACAGTCTTCAAGAACTTCCAGTGCGCCTTCAGGAAACGCGGATACTGGCCGACAATGTACATGATGTTGCTAGCAACAACAGCCTTGTTGTCCTTGCCACGCTTCATCTCGGTCAGGCCTAACAGATCCTTGATGACAGTGACTAGGAAGCGCTTTTCGGTCTCCTCATTCATGGCACCTGAGATGGAGCCGATTGCCCAGCATAGCGTGTTGCAGTTGGCCCAAGACCACTCCGAGCCGTCAACCTGGCGGGCAAGCTTCTCCGACATGATGGTCTCCGTGTCGTGGACGTCGAGATGGGTCAGGAAGACCAGGCACTCGCGCGTCGACTTGTAAAGCTGGATCGTGTCGGACTCCTTGACAAACTCACGCACAATCTCGCCCTCGTCATTCTCCACGATCAGGACTTCCTCTGGCCGCACCATCTTCTCGATCATGACAGTACGCAGGCTCGAGAGCACCTCGGAGTACTTGTGCTTGCGCAGCGGGAAGCCGCCCATAAGGTTCGGATCCCGAGCACCACCGTTCGTTCCAAAGCCTGCGATACCGGTCATCTGGATGAGGCTAACCTCGCTGATCGGCAGCTGCTGCATCTCATCGTAGAGATCTGAGACCAGCTTGGTCCAGTACTCAAGGCAGATCTTGAAGATCTCACGGTCGTCGATCTGGCTTATGCGGATGAGATAGAAGTGGCCGTGTGTGAGGAAATCACGGTTGGGAAGATTCTCGATGGTCTGTGAGGAAAGCGCGTCAGCTACCATACGGCGGAAACGATAAAACCCTCTATAGTAATATTGGCACAGGGGACTTACAGCCAGGTGCATGGAGAAGAACTGGGTAAGGAAAAGCGCCAGATTCTGCACAAACTCCTGATCTCGGCCGTTGCTAGACGCGTACGTGGACTTGAGATCCAGGGAAAGGGGGATGATCTTGGAAATCGCTGTGAGAGTCTCGGTGAACATCAGCACAAGCTTATCACTGTAGCTGGGCTCTGAGTTTAAGCTCGCAATTTCGGTCAAGCACTTGAGCGTGATGTTGCGGAACTCCGGTACATCCAGGAAGCGGCTGCGCAATGTCTCGATAAGGCTAGGGGCGCCCGACGGCGGCGTCTCGAACACGTAACCGATCGGGATCCAGCTGAGAAAGCGCAGTAATGTCTCCAACGTCGCCTTGATGAGGCTAGCCTGGGAGGCGGTACGCAAAATCTCCGTACACAGCTGGTAGATGGCCGTGAATTCCGAGTTCATCGTATTCTTCAGCTCCTTCGCCTTGGTCGACGTCATCTGGTCGGCCGAAAACTCAAAGATCTCTTCCGACAGCAGACGCAGGATGGCCATGTTGTTCTCGCAGATTGGGATGCTACTGTGGCAGGACGTGATGATCTCGTTTATGAACGTCGGCCACTTGGCCGGCCACTCCTGTTTGAGGATGTTGATTAGGGTCATGTTGAGTTTGTTCACAAGCGTCCGTTGGCTGCGGAGGCTCTCCTCGGTCGACGAACACTGGATGATGAAGTTCACCACGAAATTGCGGATGCCTGAGATGTTAGCCCGTGTCTGGGGGTGATAGGCGCACTAACCTTGACATTGATCGCGGGGAAGGACCTTCCAGCGGGTGGTGATCACATTGTCGAGAATCTGCAGGCCGATGTCTACGCCAGTTAGCCGATGTTTTCGCGTGTCTCACAATACGTACACTTGGTCTGTGGATAGCTAGCGCTATCTAGGATCTTGTCAACCAACAGCCACGAGTCGGGGTTCTCCTTGAACTAGACTGCGGTCAGAGGACATAACGGGGAGCAGCGACGGGACGACGTACCTGGTTGAGAGCTTGTTGAGCCTGCTTTTGCTGCCGGAACAGTTAGCATCAAGGAGCTCTATATGTGGCTAGAAGAACACAAACCTGCTCGCCGCGGCCCTCGAAGAAGGCGCGCACAGTGCTATCGAGATCCTCAATGGACATAGCCATGTTGCTGGTGTTCAGCCTCTGGCTCAAGCCGAGTTCTGAGCTTCCGACTGTGGAGGACTGATGATTTGTGCCAGATATGAGGCGGAGAACAAAGGGGGATTCCCGACGATAGTCGCGGGTGAGAGCGCGTCGATGGTTGCGTTGGCGGGGTACTGGGTATCACCGTTTCGCCCAGAGGGGTTGTCTTCGCTTTGAAAGGTGACGTGGAGAAGGGTGAAGAAAGGGCGAAGAGGCGACGGATGAGGTGGTCGGGGGAAGGCGACTATTTGGAGATCGGTGGAAGACGCGGTGGGGATGGTAGGCTACAGAGTGTTGGTGTAGGTTAGTCGGTCATTCACCAGCACGAGCCTTCAACAGCGATGGAACCGCAAGTGCAGGGCATTTCTTCCGAGAGACTCTTGGCAATGGCACGCCACGGTATGCCTGGATAACCAGCCCCACCAACGTCAGGCTCCAACATCAAAGTGCTTGCTACAGTAGAACTAGAGGATAGTTGCCTAGAGTCTTTACAGCTGAAGAGACAAAGCCTTGTCCGATTGTGCGGAGGCGGCCACCATAACATCTCTCAGCAATCCAATATCCATCCTGTACTCGATGAGCCTCTCCGGCCTCATCATCACCAGCTACTCATGCGCCACAGTTTCATACAATCCGTCGTCTGCCCGCCACCCCGCCACCTCTGTGATATCTCGATCTGATTGGTAATCGTCTGAAATACCTCTGGCCAATGGGATCTGTGGAAATGTGGAAGCTACCCGTGTGGTTGAGCCAGTATCCGACGCCAAGTATCACAACAAATGGGGACACTATATTGTCAGCACAATAAAATGGCAACATTGACAATGATACTGTGCAATGAATCTATTCACCATAATCACAGCGCCAGAGCGCACAAAAACAGTGGAGTGCTCTCCTTCACTGCACTTCAACTACGACGTCACCCCCTCACTTCACCCACAGCAACGGCAACAGCATTTGACATATTAAGTCAATTATCTACGGAGTCAGCATACGTTAGCACACTAATGTACACCAGTGCTTTTGGTGTCCTATCCGCAGATCATCTAATAGTCCCGTAAAAGCAGCCCTCTTCCCCTAGCACCCAGCACCAGTTTACATCATTGACGCAGTTAGCAGTAGCAGAAAATGGTCATGCCAGAACCCAATCCTCCCGAGGTATCAACGAACGACAAAGCAAAGCGCATAACTCGTAAAAGTCTTCGAAACCCGCCGAAACACCAGCGCCGCCGTCATATCCTAGTTCCCGCCAGGTCACGCCGGACCCGTCCAGCAAACCCCAGCGCCAAAAAAAAAACACCGCTGCTCCCAGAGACACACATACATCTTCAATTCAATGTCGACTTCCCGAGTTGCTGGAGGGTACCCCAGAACTCAAACCGCTCCTTCGTGCTCATGCCACCGAGGCTCTCTTTGCTCTGGTGACCCTCAGGGCCACCAGTCTGCGGTTGCGCCTGCACCTGCTCCCGCGGCTCGAGAATACACGAGCGGCGGTAGAACGACTGAATGCTAGCATCATTGCTGCGCACCCGCTGAATCTGCGAGTCCATCCAGTCCTGCATCTCCGGCACGGCCGCCAGCTTATACGGCACCTGGAACCGCTGCAGTTGGTCGATGATCTTAGCAACACGCATGTACTTGTCGAAGTTGACGACCATGCGCGGCGGCGTGTCCGGATCATTCGCTGACACTGGCAGCTCGCGCATCTTCTGGTTGCCCGCGTCGACGAACGTCAGATCTGTGAGATAGATGCCGACGAAAGGAATGCATGGCGGGACGTGACCCTCCAGGCGCCGCCGCAGCGCAGCGTGGTTCCTGCTGCAGTCCACAATGGCCGTCAGTTCGTCGAAGCGACCCTTGGTTTTGGCAGACACCAGATCCCACGTCTTCCTCAGGCGCACCACCATACTCGACTGGAGCGCGCAGACAATGGCCATCAAAGAGTCGTAGTTGTGGAGGTCGAGGCATTTCATCGAGATCTTGATCCACTGCTTGATCACGAGAGCACGCTTCTTGGGCTCTTCAAGATTCAGGATGGAGTCGGTGACGAGGCTGGCAAGGTCATTAGACAGCTTCGACATGGCGCGAACGTTGACGGCGCGCGAATCGATCTTCTTCTGCCACTCGAGGTCAAGCAGCTCCTCTGGCGCAATGGAGCAGAAAATGCGCGACTCAATGATCGTAAATTGGCGCGCGATTTCTAGGGGGTCGAAATCGACAATGCTGCAGGGATGTCCGCCGTTGCGAGCCGCTCGGAGGGCGCTTAGTTGGGATTTGGTCACGATCGGCACCGGGATCTCCTTTTCAGTGGAATTAAACAAGCTCACGGATGTACTTGTGTGGCCCAGGGCTGAGATGAGGCGTGGCACGAGGGCTCCAGTGCGCAGGTCAGAGACCTTAGTTGCGAGTTCGGCGAGGCGTCGCCCCACTCCCGCCATCGGCGTTAACTGCAGCTGTGCGGCGAAATCCTGGATGATTGGTAGAGCCGCTGAGTCGCTCTCGCATTGCCAATGACTCTCGAGCCATCCCTTGAACTGGTTGTAGACGCGCAGGCGGATAGGAACGCCAACCAGTGGGCTCTCGCCGGCGTATTCGTAACGCTCAACCAGGCAGGAAGCGAACTCAGAGGGCGTGGTGAACAGGCGGAAGGTGAGGTAGAAGGTGGCAACGAAATCGCCCTTCGGCGTGGACTCGTGGGTAGTAAGACGCTCGACAAGAGCCGGCAGCGAACCGCCGATAACGTGGCCAGCCTTGTTGTAGACGAGCTCATGGGCATACGTTTGGATAAGAACATGTTGCTCGGCACTGGTCTCGCTGTGGAGGGACTGCAGCTCGGCTGAACTTCCAATGCTGGCTATCATGGGGGTACTCTGCTGGGGAGAGCTTTCGGGCGTCGTGGCCCGCGTCGACGCCGACGCGAGTGACACGACGCTGCCATTTCTGGTCGGCAGGCTATTGCGCCACGAATCATCCGAGACAACGCCAGTGTTAAAGCTGTCGATCCGCACTTCACGCAGTTCGAAATCGGCCGACTGTTCCGAGATGGGAGTATAAGTCGCCGACACGGACTCGGGCGCTGGAAAGTGAGGGGCGGGGAGTTGGTGAATTGAAGAGCGAGAAGAACGAGTGGACGCTGCTTTCGGGCTGTCCACAATGGTGACCTTGAGGCTCGGCTGAGGTTCCATAGGTGATGCTTTCGGCGTATCAGGTAAGGGCTTAGAGTCGGGGAGTAGAAGAGGCGGCGGTGGTGGTGGCCGCACGGTAGGTTCTGGCGGGGTTTCCGTAGGGGAGTTAAGAGGCTCCGAGGGAGGAGCAGGAAGCGGCTTATCGCAGAACAGAGAATGGCGTTCCGGCTTTGCGGGGTCTTCGTCTGACGAAGGCTGAGGGGTCTGCGCGAGTGTGTCGAAAACCGACTCCGCGAGCCCAAGACCGACGTGTTCGAACTCAAAGTCGCCGATGCGCCCGATGGCAGTCTGAGCCTTGGACACGCACTCCCCCGCTGCACGGATACAGCTGGTTGTCGTCATGATCAGTTCCTTGCGACTGCCGACGACGTTCTCGCTCATCTCAGTCTGGTCGAACATGTCTTTGGTCGCTTGCACCAACTCCGCCAGCTTTGCGTACATGACGTCGCGAGCGTCGGCCAGGGCGTCGGATCGGCGGCCGTCGCGAGCCCATACCTCTTCAACGATGTCGAGAAGCAAACGGCAGGCAGTAACAGACTGGTCGGTGGCTGACTTGAGGTCGTCGTGCGGGCGTTCTGAGTAGTGCAACCCGATAAAAGTACCTAGCAAGCTTAGGAAAGAGTCGAGTGCAAGAGCGAGACGCTCCGATGCAAGGTTCTTTCGTTGCGCGCTACCGCTGGCGTACGACAGGCGATGCGAGATTGAGATCCGCTTGGCCGGCAGGGATACCGGGCGCGCTACATGCGTTGGCTGGGCCACAACAGCGGCCGGCGCCAGTGCATGAATGGCGTCGAGCGGGGCTGTGCTGGCATAGGATTCTGAAGGTGACACAGGGACGTCGCTGTCCGATGTGACGGGCGTTTGCTCGGGAACGAGTTCGCCATCCTGGTTGGCCGGCTCCTGCGCATCAACGGGTGGCGTGAGTGGTCGCTGATCGGAGTCAGGTATGCTGTACCGCCGCGAGCCATAATGCTCGTTCCAGATGTCGAGGAAGCGGACCGCACGGACGACCACCCTGCATGCCTTGAGCACAAGGCTATCGAGCAACTCGAAGATCTTGAGCGACTTTGGTGTCTCCTCGCACACGATCCGCAGTTCTTTCGAGATGCGCACGAGGCCAGAGAGGTCAACTAGTAGCGTTTTGCGAACCTTGCGGAGACCAATGTGGTTGACAATGGGCGGTGAATCGCGCGAGAGCGAGTCGGTGTGTTCCTGAGCTGTTAATTCGTATCCCAGTCGAGACCGGCACACTTACAAGGAAGCAACGAACGCCAGCAATCATGCCCTTCACGTAGTCGCGTTCCAGCAAAATCGTCATTACTTGCTGTTCGCCCGTCCGAACCAGATCCCAGAGCTGCGTTAACGCATCCAGCAACGTCTGGATAGCGTCGTGGTGGTAGGGCTCGCAGTAGTTTGTGGGCAACCAACCCCGGTCTCCCGACGAGAGAATGGTACCGTCAGCCCAGCCATTAGGGTGAATCGAATGGACCAAAATGACGTCGCCCTGGTTGATGGGAACCGTGATTGACGATTCGTCGGTAGATGAGTCCACAGTCGACGAAGGATGAAAGTGGTAATAGGCGCGAAGGTAGTTGTGGAAAGTGCTCGTTTCGATCTCTACGCGCAGCGCTTCCCGTGAGGCTCGCGGTGTCAATGGCGGCGAAATCTGCGAATGTTGCGAGCGTGTCGAGGCTTTGCGCTGAGCAACTGCGGTTGAGCCGGCCGCAGGAGCTGTTTGCACCTCGACTGTCTGTAAATGTGGCTCGCCATTGACGGCGCTGACAGCGACACCAATGCGCGTTGGCAGATAGACTTCCGATACTGGTTCCTCCTCTTGCTCCTCGGCCATGCGTCGTGGATTTGCGATGGACAACATGGTGGTAGTTTAGCGACTTAAAGGCGAACTGGTCGGTCGCGCACGGATCGCGACGTCACCATCGGAGTCGTCCAAGCTGGTAGGTGTATCGATGAAGGTTCAAGGTATCGGAATGAGGCGCAAGAAGAAGCACTGCCCGAGCGTCAGTGTTTATCGGGGAGGAGGGGATGCGGTGGTCGCAGTGCGGGGGAATGCGCTTACCTGTTGTGAAGACAGGAATGCAATTGCACCAAAGGGAATCAACGGCGCAGGTTGAGCATTCCCGGGCAAGCAAGGCTGATGGAGCAAGGTAGGCTGTGGCGAGGTTGTACAAGCAAGTGGTGATGACGGGTAGAGGTCAAGGATGCAAGTCGGAGCAGTAAAGGTGGCGAAGTTTCGGTGGATTAGTTTGGGAGGGGGAGGTTTTTCCGGTATCCTGTCCGTTATGTCGTAGTCAATGCCGTCGCTGGGGTGGTGAGATGAAAGACTGAATATGATGCTGGTGTGAAACGGATTGGGGAAGGCAGTCGCGCCTGACGATGGGGTCGCCCAAAACAAAAGCTGCCTCAACACCCGCCTTTGCAGCAATGCAACCGTCCAGAGTAATGACCGAAGTTCCTGCACTTATTCCTCCAGAGTTATTGAGAGGGTGATTCCGTCAAGGAGTCGCTGAAGTTTGCCTCGTATATTATCCTGCTCTTTTGAGTTTGAAATGTCGAAGTCGATCGAAGTGGCTCTGGTCCCCCGCGCTCGCGTCGAATAGTTCGAAATGATGATATCTTATCTTTGCGTGATCCTGCTAGCTCTCCCGTAGAATATGATCCAGGTTCGAAAGTAATATCGATCAACGGTATCGCAAACACAAAATCGTCAATCAAAGTCGCACTTGAATAAGTCGGCAGTTCTTCACTTCTGTCCGTCGATTGAGCAGCACAGGGAGCAAGAGTCAGACGTACCCAGGGCGGGCCGTGCGGACTGATATTGAGCAACCCTTCCCTCCCCCGGTTCCCAAGCCTCGCCCCGCTGCGTATCTCTGGCTCCAGCTGGTGGGAGAGGCGCGCTAGTGCAGTGCAGGAAGAACTGGAGAAGCCGGCCACTGATCGTCCTGCACGGCCCGGACGAGGCTATCCTAGCGGGGTTCTTGATCTTTGCGGCTTGACGTCCCCCGGCCCCCGAAGTCCACCCCCAGTCCATAGCGGGCATGGTGGGTGGTTGGTGCGAAGCGTATCCAGGGAGGCGTCGGACGCCCGCCAAGATGAGGTACGCAGTAGAGGGGCACTGGCAGAACATAGGAGTGCAGCGCGGGATGAGTTCCTGGGTGCTTTTCGTCGTCACAGTCCACTTCCCTTCTGCTGGTGCTGTTGATTCGTAGCTCGGTACATGCACACTTCACACTGGTCGGCTTTGCTCATCTGACCTCGGAGCACTGTGACCATCACGTCCTGGCACCTTTGTTTGTGGCTCCTTTCGGCGACTACTGTCCGTATGGCATTTCGTTCACATCGAATGTCGCGACGTGACGAGAATCTTCGTCTCCTAGGCTTCACGCTGCCAACCCCCTCTTCCCTACTACTGCGCCCACCTAGCATCGGGGAAAGGGGAAGAGAATGCCGCGGTGGCGTTTTCGAAGAGCGTGCTTGCTCCTAGCAAAGGTCTGAGCGCCGTGTTAGGCTCAGTGGCTGCACCGTTGGCTTGCAGGACCGATGAAGGAACTGGCGGCGGCGCGCAAGCTGGGAGCGAAAAAGAAGGCAAAATGTGCGCGAGCTGCTTCTGCGGCGCGTCTCTCCTCTGCTGCTGATGCTAATGCGCTGCTGGGAAACGAAGCACAGCGGCATCGACGTGCTTGCTGCGAGATGAACGTCGCACCGTGCGTCGCGGAGTGCTTACATCATGTCGGGTGCGGATGTCACGACGGCTTCATTTCTACCCTTTCTGCTCGACCACTCTTCAAACAACGCTCTCTGAAGTTGAAGAGATTGCCGTCCCAAACTCCCACCATCTCCCTGACAACTCCCCAGTCTTTTCTCTCCCAATATTCCGTCCCACAAAACAAACTGGCCCCATCGGAATAATCTTACTGCCTCCACACGATGGCGCTGCGCCAAACCGCGCTCGGCAAAGCTGAGGAAGTCCGTTCCCCGCGCTCGGGACGCCGTCGGTGTCGACAAGGCTTGCCCCTATTTTGTTTTTCTTCTGAGCTCCTCTGCTCACTCGTCACCCTTGACCAATTCGGACGCAGTTCGAACACCAGGATCTTCAGATCAGCATCCGAACGGCTTGTTGCGGTATAGGTAACGGGCGGGTCCCCATTCTCCTTGAAGTGATATTGGCTGACTCTTTGGTAAAGAAGATGGCACAGCCTGACCGATGTCGGCTGGGAGATGTGCAACCGGGACGGGACTCGGGAGAGGTTCGGCTCGAGCAACCAGAGCACGTTCTTAACAGCTTGCATTCGCATGCCTGCTCGCATCAGGCGATATCACCATCGAATGTTGAGAACCATCTGCGGCCTCGAGTCCTCGTCTTTTCTCATTGGCCCTCCGCAATGCACGCTCTATCGGACCGCATCTCAGCGGGGGCGCATCACCGCATACACGGAAATGTGTTCCCCTTATCAATCGACCACTCAGCGCGCTCCAATTTCTCCAATTATTCTCTTTCTCCGCCCCCGCCTGTGCCCCCACTCTCTCCACGGGCGTTGCGGCGTCGCGTCTTGGTGCCGTGTCTACGAAGTACCGTAGTCCGAAGGCGGGAACGGAGGCTGACCGGGATTCCAATCCTTGTCTCGGCACAGGCCTCGTTGCTCAGGCAGCATTCCTCTCCGACCAGGGGCTAGGACGCCGGGATCGCGCCATCGCAGTAGCCAATCGTGGATTTTACGGCAGACACGAGATGTGATTGAACCGTGGCGCATCTCCGGCACTGTGACGAGCTGGCCTATTGCGCGGCGAAGAGGACCAACGTCTGTGATCTGATCGTGAAGCAATCTCGCGGGATTGGATCTGATTGTGATTGAAGCTATTCGCTGGGTGCCGGAGCAGAAATCTCGGTCGCCCGTTACCGTTTCGCAGGCTTCGATTGAGCTTCAGTTGGCCTTAAGAACGGAATTTATGAGCTGGATATATCCGTACCTCGCCCTGGTTCTCACAACAGCGCGCTTGCGCTTGTCAAGGAATCCATACATCCCCCGCAGGGTTTTGATCGGACCGGCAGACGCGGTACCGTAACCCCCACCACTTCGAAACAACTTCATCGAAGCTAATATCTCTGTGATCACACCGCCACCACAAACCCCATCACCACAGATGTGGGCGTCTTCCTCGTATTTGTAGATTACGCACCGCTCTCTTTTCGATGTCGGCGCCTTGTAACGCCGGCACCTGAGACTCTTGTAATGGATATCAGAGCTTCGCGAGTAGCTGTCCGGAACCCGCGCCGAAACACCTGCTCCACTACGTCGCGGTAGCGAAGATATCCGCCACCTGTTGTACGACTTCGGAGAGAAACTGGCAAAGCTGCCTGAGCGCCGTCAAACCATTGTCCTAACTCTAACTTTCCACAGATATCCAGCCTTATCAATGTACTTCCTCCCGCACGGCTTCGTCGCGTTCCATAACTACCAACAAAATATCCCTCCTGCAGCGAACCAAGATCGCGGGCAACGCTCAACAGCATCCAAAACACGCTCCGCCCGCACAGGCCCCATCCTATAGGCAGGGCTTGAACCTTTTCACCTGTTTCGGACGCCACCACACAAAGTCCCAAGTCCGTGGCGTCGAGTCCGTGCCTTCCAGACCGGGTGTTGCGGGAAGCATCTCAGCAATGCACGAGTCAGCAGTTCTTGAGCGGGCGGGTCGTCGGGTGAGTTCCGCAAGTTTTTGAGGCATTTGCGCAAGCGTCGTGATGAGCAACTACTGCCAGGCCTCAGTCGACTGAAGCTAATGACGTTAACAAAAGCTCTTTGCTGGGGCGTTTAGCTTGATATCGGCCTGGTTCCGAGTGCCGGTCTTCCTCCCCGCCCTAACCAAGGACTTCTCCTTTTACCCCGGGGTTGAACCCGATGATGTGGGAGGCCCCCACGGGCTTGTTCTTGCGGTCTACCGTCGACGCGACCTGAGCGCGTCTTTCGGGCACCGGGATATCAAGGAATATATATCAAGGAATCTGCGCCGAACGATACCTGGGACGTAAGAGAACATGTCTGCTCTTCCGTCATGGGATCGCCCCTCCGTGGTGTGAAGACTGGCCGCAGCAGAGCTGGGAGTTTGAACACTAAGTCGCGGCTCCCGCCCCACGGAACGCGTAGTAAGCACTACTGTACCCCGCCGGCGCGGCGTGCACGGACGGCCGATCATCGGGATATGAGGCTGGCAACTACGGTAAATCCCTTTCTTTTTAGGACGGGACGTCAATAAGTTCGCGCTCTGGTTGGTCAAGTGAATTGCGCTTTTGAGGCATCTTCAGTGAAACTGACGATCGTTACTAACTCTGGACGTACTCACGGCTTTTTCTTTGCGCTGGGCTTCAGGATAAGAGCCCTAGGGCGGTTTGGGCTACGATGTGCATCTTGAACTACTGCATTTGGAGGTGCGCATTGGGGCAGCCCGGCCTGGTCTACGAGGTAGGAGAGCGGGTCGTATCTTTACTGCAACGGCTTCAGGGCGGCATAGTGGCTTCAGGTATCCAACGAGAAGCTATGGTATGCGGGCGAGTATCGCCTTCAGCCTTGAACTCGCTATCTGATGATCTCTCATCGCGGGTGTGCGTTATCGCCCACTGCCGCAGTCGCGCCCACTCATTTCCCCGCTAAGGCTGCTAACAACACGCGCGGGGACTTGATAGCGTGGATTGGGCTCGAACGACGTCCCGTTTGCGATGATCTTCAATACGCTTTGTAGAGACGGTCTTCGTGGACTTCATGGATGCGGGTGGGGATGCGGGGCAAGTTGACATCACGCTATGCTGCTGGGGATGATGGGAGTGTGCTCCGGGGCCTTGGGCTGCCCGCATGAGAAACTGAGAGCGTGACTTGGGTTGTCACGGTCGCACGGCGTGGGTGCTGGGATTGGCCTCGGGGCGAGGCTGGGGTGCCGTTTCTCTGGGAGGGGGGGAGATGGGGGGACTTTGAGAAAACTAATCGCCATAACCGGTCGGGTTTGGGATTTCTATGCGAGGACCTGCTACGAAAGCATGCGCGTACAGGAAGCCGGAGACCCGTCTACGCATCCGCCCTTCCATCCTGATGTTTCTTCTGACGACACGGTTCGGGGTCGGGGTCTGAGACTGTCTTCATTTCGGTGTCGGGGTGGGAAGTGGATGCGGGGCTGTGAGGGTTATGAAGGTGGATGTTTGTTTCTCTGACAGGTCCTGCGATTTTGATGGGATTGCGAGGAACGTTTTGATATGAGCGGGGTGTTGTTGGCGGTTTGGGGTCTGCGCGGGGTAGAGTTGGGGTTCGTGGACTGGTTTGTGCGTGGATGTTATGTGAGATGATCGACACTTCAAGTTTGATGTTGTAGAGATTGGTGATGATGGAAGAGTTGGGATGGAGATGAATGATGCTGAGGTGCTTGTTCGGCCATCCGAGAGCGAATACTGCTTCACGACTTCTGGCGACAGAAGCAACGTTCAGCTTAGATGCTTTTGATGTAGGACATCTCGTCGATATCACACATTTCAAATTGTGCATGTCGAAAACCGGTCAACATCACCACTCAAAAAGTCACTTAAAATTTACCACAATGCTATGTGTCTGGAGACTTCATACGGATAAAAATACCTAACCCAGCAAGATCCCTAAACGACTATAATATTCTTCGGGATCTGTACAGCCCAAAAGTAACCACTCAGCAGCTCGGCTCCCGGTCCTGCGACCCAGCATGCGGGGCTGCTGCATGCCTCCACGACTATACCGAAGCGATGTCTCGGGTCTTGGAGCCTGCTTTTCGTATATATGTTCGCTTTACCGAACTTCAATTGGGTTAAGCGATGTGAACTTTGAGGCGAAGTAAATGGGCTTGGGACGGGCGTATTTGCGTAACGTGGGAGGTTGCTTTTAGCGAGATCGGAGTTGTGGAAGGGAAATTTTGCCCAAATGGACAACTATGACGTTGCAGGCGCTGTCAGTCGTCCACTAGAATTGTTCAAGGCGGGTTATGGTCGCTATGTTTCTTCTACGAGCCTGACCCCTTTCTGGGTATCGGCTATGAATGTGATTCTTCGGGTGATATGGTTTGGGATGGCCTACGGCGGTACGTGGCCGAGCTGGAGTTTAGTTTGAACACATCAAGTGGCGAAGTCAGCGGGCCGGATATGTACTGGAGAGGGCGTGCGATGATATCGGATTGTTTCGGTGCAGCGCGTAGCCTTCGACACTCAGTGGTACGAGGCTGAGTCCTGTCACCACTGCTGGTCTGCGACGCCGCCATCCTCACGATCCATCTACCCGACCAAGTAACGGTGCCCCCAGACAGCCATGTATCAACAATATCCTGCCGAACAGCGCACGCCGACGCGCATGCTCACCCTCCCCAGCTACTGCAAGTCATCCATATCCTCCTCGTCCTCCTGGCCCCGATACCCCACCCTGCGCTCCTCCCTCTCCCTCTCCCTCCGAACCGCCTCCTTCGACGCGCCAATCTTCCTACACCCATTAGCACCCCACCCCACCATCCGCATCCACAGAGCACGCACCTCAGTCCATCAACCACACCACCAATAAACGCCCTCCCCTCCGCAATCTCCATCCCCCCCACCCCATTCATCTTCACTCCGCCCCCCGCATCCAGCACCTCCACACCAGCGCGCACCTTCGCCATCCGCACCTCCCTCAAATCCCTCAATAGCCTTCTCACCGCATCTGGCTCCTCGAAATCATCCCCCGCCCCCGCGAGGAGTATCTCGCCCATCTCGAGCCAGTGATATGGGAGCGCGGTATCTGCTGCCCCGACCACGGAGGTCGGGACAAACGGAGGCGACGCAGCTTCATCGCGCAGGCTGGGCGGTGCGGGGGGCAGCGCAGGGCCAGGCGTGAAGGCAGCGGGGTACTCCGTTGTTTCGGACTCGAGGATCGTGCTCAGAGCCGCGGGGGCGAGCCACGGCGGCGGCGCGATGTTGGCTCTTTTTTGGCGCTTGAGGAGGAGGGCGAGCCAGAGGGGGAGGTTGGCGCGGAGGGGGGGGGTGAGGGGGGGAGTTGGGCCCTGGGTGTCGTTAGGAAAGCGGAATGTACGTTTAGGAATCGGACATGTACGTTTAAGAGTCGAATGCATGACTGTGACGGGACATACGGTTTGCGGGGCGGGAGATCCGCGGGGTTCAACTCACTCCTAGTAGGGTGTAGGCGTCTTGTTTTTGGCGGGGGATGACGGTTACGAGTTCCATTTCGCAGAGGAAGGAGACTTCGGAGGGGGTAAGGCCGGGGGGGGAGGGGTGCGCCATGGTTGTGCTTGACGTGGTGGTGATGTTGTGCGCGGTGGTGTTGTGACGTTGAGGTTGTGGGGCGGTGATTGGTTGCTGGGGTTGGAGGAGGAGCGGGCTCACATGTGTGATATGCCACCTTTGCTTTACGTCTGGCGCAGCACAACACCTTTGATGCCGCTGCGATGGACGCGAATAGATATTTCGGTTCTTTGCTTGCGATTGTTGTCTCTGCTGCGATTCATAGATACCTTTTGATTTCGCCTGTCGTTTGGGTAGACGAGATGGACTACTTCGTCCGCAGACCGTATCTTGTCCGTCTCTATGAACTCTAAATTCATGCAGCTAACAATGTGCAGGATGAAGTCTTCCACGTCGGGCAAGCTCGATACTACTGCCTCACGCACAATTTCTCATGGTGGGATCCGAAGATCACGACTCCACCTGGCCTGTATGTTTTCGACCATATCTGGCCCCTGTCTAACAGCAGCAGCTACCTTCTCTCTTACGCGAAGTATCTCATCACAGGGCGGTGCTCAATAGACGCACTGCGGGAGCTAAACGCCAGCATCCTAAACCTCTCCCTCGCCCCCATCGGCCTCGCCCTCTATCTCCTCTCCAACCGTGTATCAACCCTTCGCGCCTTCCTCCAAATCTTCCACACCAACGCCAACATCACCAACTTCCCCCTCCTCTTCTTCTTCTCCGGCCTGTACTATACCGACGTAGCCTCAACCTTCTTCGTCATCCTCGCCTACACCGCATCTCTCCCCTCGGGCCACTCATTCCGTGTCCTCGAACTCGTGGCAGGTGCTGCGGCGCTCTGGTTCCGCCAAACTAACATTTTCTGGGTCGCTGTTTTTCCCGCTGGACTTAGGGTGGCGAAGGAGGTGCGTGAGTGGAATGAAGCGAGTCCCGCGGATACCAGCTTTGCGGGCGTGATTCAGGCGGCCTGGACCGAGGCGGCCGTGTATGACCCCGCCGTTGGCGACGCGGAGTTCGAAGATTACATCAAAGCCGCCCTCTCCATCGCCCTCGTCGCCGCCCGGCAACCGCACCGTCTCCTCCTCCCCCTCTTCCCGTACCTCACCCTCCTCGCCGGCTTCGCCAGCTTCGTAGCCTGGAACGGCGGCGTCGTGCTCGGTACACCCCTTTCCATGTTTCCGTGTCATGCTACGAGTCTTGCTAACCCCCACAGGCGACAAAAGCAACCACGTCGCCACAATCCATCTACCACAAATGCTCTACCTCTGGCCCTTCATGCTCTTCTTCTCATTCCCGCTTATCATTCCGCCCTTCGCCAGCCGGCTGATCGATGCATTCCGCTTACCGGCGCCGCGGCGCCTCGCGAATACGGGGATTTTCCTGGCGTGTACGGGGCTGGCGCTGGCGGCGGTGCATTGGAATACTATTGTTCATCCGTTTACGTTGGCGGATAATAGGCATTATGTGTTTTATGTGTTTAAGATCCTGCGCACTTACCCGCTGTTGAAGTATCTGGCGGCGCCGGTATATGTTGTTTGTGCTTGGGCTACGATATCGGCACTGGGGCATTCAAGGGCGGTGGCGGGGGGTGGAGGAGGGAAGGCCGTGTCAAGAGCGCAGAGGATATGGGAACCGAAGGTCATTGAAGCGGAGGTCATTGAAGCGAAAGTCATTGAACCGGAGATCATTGAACCGAAGGTCATGGAGCCGAAGGTCATTAAACCGAGGGTCATTGGAAAAGAGGTGGCCAAGGCAAAAACGGTGATCCGGACAAGCAAGGACGAGCCAGAGCTGGAGTACTCGCAGCAGCAGCCAAATGCGAGCTTTGTGCTCGTCTGGCTGGCAGCAACAGCCCTCTCTCTGGTGTCTACAGCCCTGGTGGAGCCGCGGTACTGCATCGTGCCATGGGTGATGTGGCGGCTACGCGTTGCCAGCAAGGTAGAGGGGACGTGGGGATACAAATGGTACGACTTCCGACTGGTGGCAGAGACGGTTTGGTTCTATGTCATTCAGGATGTTACGGGGAAGGCGTTCTTGCATCATGGGTATGAGTGGGCTAGCGAACCGGGAGCGGTACAACGGTTTATGTGGTAGTTTTGGGGGCTGTGAATTGGGGGTTCGGCTTGCTTCGAGACTCTGTGTAGGATACTGATGGCAGTGGGCTTGATATCGACGGGAGTTTGGTGGAATCTTGATGAGCGATTTTTACCCAATTGATCAAGCGTTGTCGTGTTGGTTTCGGCGATGAGTTTGCAGCCTCACAAATCAGCAATCCAACAGCTCCACCAACCATGCTGTCATCCACCATTGGACCTGGCAGCATCATTCATTCCACCTTCACCGGAATAGATCCCGCATAGACACCCCATCAAGGCCCAAGGAGCAATTGCGCCAATTCCCATCCGGCCACACAGTCAGCTTCCGCAACCGGCCACGGCCCGATATTAAGAGCAGGGCACCGCGCCTTGGTCCGCACCGGTGACGAAAGATCCATCCAAGGTCTGTGGGGCTACGCAGTTTATTAATGGAGCCAAATCGCCAAAGTAGGCATCCGGATCGCATCCAACGACCCGTTATCCAAACATCGTCGCCCGCGATCGCAAGCCGTAGACGCTGAGTGGCGACGCCAGACCCACCAGCCCCGGCTGTGGCGTGACGCTCCCCAGCTGATCGACAACCACATGTCCTTCAGCTTCACCTCCGCGCCCTCCCCATCACCGTCCCAACTCATCGTCCCCCTCTCACTTTATTATTCCCATCGCTCACAGCTATCGTCAAAACCCTCCCGTCCCTCCCTCACCTCACCTCACCCGCGCCCCCAAACCCCGCAGTACTGTACACACGCACCGCTAGCGTCCCAACCGCCCGCGCCCCCTCAGCATCACCGCTCATTCACCTCCCAATTCCTACCACCGTAGCAACCCCAATGAGCAGCCTCCTCACAGCATTCATCCTCGCCCCCGTCCGCCGCTTCACAACCCCGCAACAGGCGCAACCACACCCCGCACCCAACCATGCACATGCGCAATCACATGCCAATCCCAAACCGCCCCCCGACACAGCGATAATACCCCCGGGCTCCCCTGCGCGCGACCGCGCCCAGTCTTCCTTCGACCGCTTTGTGCCCCTCCTGCCCGTGGAGTCCACGCCCACAACCACAGCCATGCCGCTCTCATCCTCCCCCCCAGCCGACCCATCCGACCCCTCCGATCCCGCGCCCATCGCCATGCGGCTAGCCCTCGCAGACGCCCCCCCCCAATCCTCCCTCCCCGCCGACGACGGCATGCGCGGTCTCCGCAAGCGTATCCATGAGATACGCGATATGCGCGCGAGTGCGCCGGAGAAGGCGCAGGCGATGCATGCGCTTATGACGCAGAGCTGGCAGGCGGCGAGGGGGGCGGGGAGTATAGGGGGTGAGGGGGGGCATGTGTGTCATGCTGGGCATGGTGGGCATGGTGGGCATGCTGAGTATGTGGGTGCGGAGGGTGGGGGGGTGGGGGTGGATATTACGTGCTCGTCGCTCGCATGCTCGCCGCGCTCAGTGGGGCGCGGGCGTGAGATCGAGGGCGAAGAAGTGCGCTCCGGCGGAGATCCGGAGTGGAATGTGCGGCCGCAGGATTTACGAAGAGTTTACAGGCCGCGGGTCGAGGGGGAGGAGGAGGAGGAATTGGTGCTTGGGTGCCGGCATTACAAGCGCAATGTCAAGGTGCAGTGCTACGACTGCCGGGCGTGGTATCCGTGTCGGCATTGTCACGACGAGGGGGAAGGGCATGCGCTGAACCGGCGCGCGACGGAGAATATGCTCTGCATGCTGTGTCTCACGCCCCAGCCTGCGGGGCAGTATTGTCGCAGTTGTGGGGGGCGGGCGGGGTGGTATTACTGCGATATATGCAAGTTGTGGGATGATGATGGGACGAAGAGGATATATCACTGCGGGGACTGTGGGATTTGTCGGAGGGGTGAGGGGCTGGGGAAGGATTTTCAGCACTGCAAAGTAGGTCTCAGTTCTCCGATATATCGTTTGCCGGGCTAACGTGGGACAAGAAATGCAACGTCTGCATCTCGATCCAGAACTTTGCGACGCACCGCTGCATCGAGCGCGCGACCGAGTGCGACTGCCCCATCTGCGGCGAATACATGTTCACCTCCGCGCTCGACATCGTCGCCATGCCCTGCGGGCACTACCTCCACGCCGCGTGCTACACCGCTTACATGGCCACGGCGTACAAGTGCCCCATCTGCAAAGCCTCGGCCGCGAACATGGAACTCGCGTGGCGGAAGTTGGATAGCGAGATTGCGCGGCAGCCGATGCCGCGGCAGTGGGCGGATACAAGAGCGGATGTCCGGTGTAATGATTGTGGGCATGCGAGTGTTGTGCCGTATCATTGGCTGGGGTGTAAGTGTGCTGTTTGTGATGGGTTTAATACGCTGGAGGTTAGGCTTTTGGCTGCCGAGCGAGTTGTGCGGGATGTGGAGGATTTTGCGCGCAGGGAGCGGTTGGCGGCTGAGAGGAGGGAGGGGCAGCGCGGGGAGGGGGTGCGCTCGACGGTGCTTGCGGCGAGGCCCGCGGGGGGATATTTCCAGACTGCGGAGGAGGAGAGGGGCCGGGCGGGGAATGAGCAGGGCTTGCTTGAGGGATTTAGGCCGATGGAGATGATGGCGCGGTTTGGCGCAAGGAGTTTGAGTCCTATACGGCATTATTTTGAGGAGGAGGAGGAGGTGGGGAGTGAGGATGATGATGAAGAGGAGGGGGGGGGCGGGATTTGGGGGGAGGAGGGGTGGTTTTTTAGCGAGGAGAGTGAGGGGGAGGGGACGGATGAGGAGGTGGATGTTTTTGGGGGGGAGGAGGGGGAGAGTGAGGATGAGGATGGGGATGGGGGGGGGAGGCTGGATTTGCAGCTTATTGGGCATCGGTGATGGGGGGGGGGGGGGGGGTATGGTATATGTGTGTGTGTGTGGGCTCGCGGCATTTGGGTTTTTAAGGCGTTGGATGGGCAGCGGCAGCGGCAAGGTGCTGGTGATGATTGATGCATAAGGGGTGTTTTTTTGGCGAACTGGATGGAGTGTTGGTAGCGGTGCATTAGCGCGGGAGAAATTATGTTGTGCTTTGTGGGGTTGCGCTGTGGTGATGTGATGCTCTTGCCTCGTGGTGGGATGACGCCAGGGCCGGCCCGTGCCTAGCCGCTTAGCGTGGCTGCTGATGACGACGTCCAGCGAGGGTGTTTGTGTTTGTTGACCGTTCTGACACTTCGGATGAGGTTTAACTTAGCGTTGGGCTGATGTCCAGCAGTGTTGGCTCGCACTTGGGCTATCGAGGTTTTGATGCAATGCGCTTGTCGTAGGTAGGCCGCTCTCCTCGAGTGTTCGCCTTTGTTGACCGCATTGGCTTCGCGGGCATTTCTGGATCTTGAAAGCGCTGGGATGACATGAGGTAGTGTCAGCTCACTCCTGGACTATGGGGGTTTGACGCAATGCACTTGTCGTAGGGCAGCCGCTCGGGTCCTCGAGGGAGTGCTCGCTAACCTGGTCATAGGAGCTCATCGCCGTTCAATGGTGCCCATCCGACTTTCACATAGGGTCAGTCTAAGCCACGAGTGTCACACGTAGGGTGCTCGTTGAGCCTGCGGCGATGTACACCATAACCTAAGGATGGATCATCGGGTTGACCCTCGAACCCGGACTCCGAAAAAGCGGAGAGCTGAGGAGGGGCAGAGGAACTTGATTGGCAAGCGAAACTGTCCCATAACACAATAAAACGCGCATTCTGGAATGGGCAGACTGGAAGCCCTGCGTATAGGTATGGTCCGGGTCAGTGCGATGTAGATCAGTTACTGTTGATAATGAGAGGGCTGGGCACGGCTCCTCATACTTAGATCAATACGTGACGATCGACAAAACTGTCCGGGAAGCGGGCACCTCCACCTAGTGAGATAGAAATTTGAGTATCGGTCATGCTCACGCTGGGCATGGGGAGCCGAAGGCAGTTGTACGGATGGGAAAATCTGTGCTTCGCTGTCGCTTTCAATCAGGCGCTTGCAATACGGATGTAGAACACCTACACAGTACTAAGCATCCAACGTATCCCAATTTCCGGGCGGCCAAGCACTGTCAACGCATACCTCTCACTGACCTTCCGTGCCGATGCCCTCATTGCGATCCCACGAGACATCCCGAGGCGGCAAAGCACCAAACCAAATACCTATCCCAGCAGCCATCCAGTGCGCCATCGTCCCAAGCATCAGCAACCAGACTTGAAGTCCAGTCGAGCCCATCATCCTCCTCGCATTCATGACGCCGCGTCTCGCCTCAAGCATTCAGTCATCCTCCGCCTCCGTCCACTCCACGCCATCCAAGTTCAAACCCCCGCTCCGCTTCCCACACCCTCAGAGCACAGATGATACGCTCCGCAGCAAAGTACCCGCAAAGCGTATCCCCTCTTCAACTCGCAGCCTCGCGCCCCCTCCCTCCATCAGCCGCGCCGCATACGGCCCCTCCAGCGCAGGCGGGGAAAGTCAGGGATGCTTTGCCGGGGCGATTAGAAATAGTTGGCATTGTCTGGCTGACAGATGCGTATGTAGATGCATAGACGTATCGCTCGCTGTTGTTTTGGCGAGGCTGCGCTTGGTGTCTTGGGCGGTCACCCGGCACTGGCGAGGATCCCCCATGGGTCTGTTCCTAGCTCAATAAGGGTAATACTTATTTCTTTACCGCATGGGTAGAGCTTCCTGGATGCTGGGGAAAGTCTTATAATTAGTAGCCGAGGTTTGCATGTCGAAGGATGCGATTGTGCGTTTCAGGTGCTCCGGGTTGTGGGAGGGATATATCAGGGTGCCCTGCTGCCTCAACTTCATCACATCCGTTACTGTGACCACACTCCACATCGCACATCGACCGCCCTTTCCGCAACCATGCTCCCACCAGATCTCAAACAAAGGTTTCTCGGCTTATACGCCTTCTGCTCTCAAACCCTGAAAACGAGAGTCAGCGCCGAAGGATTATTCCCATTCGACTTTGAGCTCGAGACCGAGGAAGTCTACACCCTGCTCTTGGATTTCTTCACCGACTTAAAGGAGTGGGAAAAGACCGACGGTAAGTTGGAGAAGTTTTGCCATGGGGATTTGTGGTGGTGAGCGGAATATGCTAGTTCTAGATGTCTGTATACTTATACCCGGAGGCTGGCGGAGCGGGGCGGGGTGTCTGCCGCAGGAACGGCTCTGGACGGCGGGGCTTGTGCATCTTGAATGGCAGATGCAGAAGGTTAAGAAGGACCTTGAGGGTGAAAAATAGGTCGGTTGGCTATTCCCCTATGTGAGTATACTCTTACACTGAGTGTAGGGGCGAGTCTGTATTCTTTTGGCTGAGTGGGGAGAGTCTTGTGCCTGTGAGGCTGAGGGGAGAGTCCGGGCGGGGCGGAGGTGCGGGGTTAGGGTTATGGATGGGATGCTCTGCTGCCTGAGCCTCATCGACACTCGACAACCACACTATCGCAAATCGGCCATCCTCATCCCAATCATGCTACCAGAGGATCTTAAATATCAGTTTTTAAGCGTAACTGTCTCCTGTTATGACATCCTGAACCCGATATGCAAGATGGCACTCGCATGCGAGCCAGTGGAACCATATGACTTCAAGCTTGAGGCGGAGGAAGTTTTTACAATGATCTCCGACCTCGTATCTGATTTCAACGAACGGCAAAAGACAGCTACCGAGAAGCTTTGCGATAGCGATCTTGCCCGATGTTTAAAGGCCGCCGAAGATTTCTACACTTATACTACGTCTCTAGACAGAAGTCATTCGTCTGAGTCGACGCAGAAGACCAAATGGATCCGAAAGCTTCTTACCGCTCGGGTTGAATTTGCGATAGTCCGCGTAGAGCTCACAGACTACAGCGAACGAGGTAAATAACTAATCCCTAAACGAGCTTCTTCTTATACTTCGCGCAGAAGATAGAGTGCCTCATTTGGCTGAGTGGGAGGAGTCTCGTGCCTCTAAGGCTGAGGGGAGAGGGCGTGGAGAACATGGAGAGAGGGTCCTAGAGCAGTGATACTGGAGATGAGTGTGGGATTAGGGTGGAGAAGGCAATGAAGGACGATTTGAGCTTCTTTGACAGGGTTCCCTACATCTGGTATATGCGGAATACTCGCGGCAGGATTCGCGTGGCCTCCTAGCATGGCTGATAGTTGGCGCTCGTCGCTTGGATCCAATGTCTTCTACATCGGCATCAATGCAGGTTGCTAACTCCTGGGAACTGTACATATGTGACTTCTATTCGGGCATTGAAGGCGATGCATCTGTTATGTATTGGGGGGGGATGGTGGGAGCTGGGAGGGAAGACTTAATGACTGAGGGTTGCATATTAAGGATGTAGGTGTATTGATCGCTACTGTTTTGGCGAGACTGTGCTTGGGTGTTTTGGGCGGTTGCCCGGCGATCGCGAGAATCCCCGCATTCGGCCCGCAAGGAACTACCCGTATCTGAAAAGGTTGTAGCCGCTCCGACCCGCAAAGGCGGCCCAGACAGGCAGCCACGACTTTTTCGAATAACACTTGATCCACCCCTGGCTCTCTGTCGTCTTGCAGCCCACTTTCAGGGGCGCACAAATCACTGGTTGCACAGCATTGGTTGTGGAATAACATTCATTGACAGCTTGAAGAAGTATGTAAGGGTTTCGCGTGTGAATGTGGAGTGTGGGGGAGCTGGGGGTGTTAGCGCACAGGCCAGCGCCAAGTCCTTATCCCTGCAAGTCCAGCCGGGCTGGAATTGCAGGGATCAGGCATCAAGTTTACAGAGTCACGTGACCCACATAGGGCATGTGGCGATTTGACATGGGAGAGATGGTATCCTCCTATGACACCCACCTAGGGCGTGGGGAGAGAGAGAAGGAGGATGTGGGGTAACCATACGGTAGCTCGGACACCCCAGGCCTCACCTGCACCTACTCCGACAAGCTGTGCTGCCTAAGCCTCATCGCACCCGTACTCTAGCCATACTACTGCGTACTGTGGTAGCCGGCCTACCTATACGGCCTGTTGGTTCAAGGTGATCCGTGGTGTGGTGTCGGCGTCAGCCAATCAAATCGACCATAGGATGTCCTGCCTCGCTGACACAAATGGGGCTCAGCAGCGCCACGAATGGACCTGCAGGCCATATACCAGGCTGAGTACCGCAGTACGGATGTATGTACACATCGCACACCAGCCGCGCTCGTTGCGAACCATGCTACCACCCGATCTTCAACAACAATATGTGGGCTTATATACTTCCTGCGATGAGATTCTGGATATATTATACGAAGATGTATAAGAGCCAGGGTGACACCCACGGGACTTTGTGCTCGAGACGGAGGAGGTTCTTACTATAATCTCCGACTTCGTGAACGATCTCAACGAACGGCAAAAGAGTACTACCAGAAAGCTCTGCGATTGCGATTTTGCACGGTGTGCGAAGGCGGCGGAGGATTGGCATGCTTATACTGTGGCTCTGGATAAGTCCGGGTTGAATGATTTGGGGTTAAGGCAGCGACCTAAGTGGGTGCGCCGGCTTTGTGGTGTTTGGTGGCAACTTTTGAGAATCACATGGGAGGTTGAGTTTGGTGGGAAATGAGGTACGTACCTGATACCTGAATGAGCATCCTCTCATACTTTCCGCAGGTGATTGCACGTATCATTTTGGCTGGGTGGGAGGAGTGCTGTGCATAGGTGACTCTCTTCGGGCATTGGAAGCATGAAGGCGATGGATTTGTTATATGGGGGGGAAGGAGTGGTGGGTGCTGGGAGGGGACGTCTTAGAACTGCGGATGTAGTGGTTGAGGTTTGCGCGTTAAGGATGGATGAGCGGCAGGGAGGTAATCGTGGTGATGCGGGGTTGTGGGGAGGGTTAAGGATGCATGGGTGCTCTGCTGCCTGAGCCTCATCGGCCCGATCATTACTACACTTCATATCGCACATTAGAACTAGTCATCCTCATCGCAATCATGATCTCAATCATGCCAGCACCCACTCTTAGACAAGACATTCTGGACCTATATGATTCCTGCAGAGAGATTCTGGACCCAATAGCCAACGACGTGTCAAAAGGACAGCCGCCCTACAAGTTTGAACTCGAGCTCGCGGAGGTTTCAACCTTACTCTTCGATTTCCTAGTCGATTTTAAAGATCGGAAAGAGGTCGCTGCTAAGAAAATTTGCAAAACCGACGTAGCCCGATGTGCGTACAGCGCCGATGTACTCCGCAATTATACCGGGTTTCTACGCAGACGCGCGGGTCGTCCGTATACGCCAGAGCAGCTACAGAGGTGGAAGAGCCTGCTTGATTCTCTTTTGGCATATCTTTGCCAAATCAAGTCACTACAGTGAACTCCACTCAAGAGAGAGGGTAAGTGGGCACTCCCTAAATGAGCATGAGCATCTCCTCACTTACTTCCAGCAGGCGATCGTGCGCATTCTTTTGGCCGAGTGGGAGGAGTGTTGTGACTTTGAAGGAGAGTCCGCGTGGGAGGGGGGAAGCATAGTGGGATAGGTTTGCGTGACAAGGATGTGGGTATGTGGGGTATGCGCCAGTAGTGATGTGGGGATGAGGAGGAGCGGGGGTGTTCTGCTGCCTAAGCCTCATCGGCCCGATACTTCATATCACACATTAGAACTAGTCGTCCTCAGCAGTAATTCTCAACCATGTCAGTACGGAATCTTAAAGAAGAGATTCTGGACTTACATGCTTCCTGCGTTGAGATTATGAACCAGATAGCCGAGAGCGTGCAAAAAGGAGAGCCGCCAAACAAGTTTGAGCTCGAGACCGCAGAAGTTCACACCTTACTCTGCGATTTCGTAAGCGAATTCAACAACCGGAAAGAGATCGCCGCCAAAAAGATTTGCAACAACGACTTAGTCACGTTGTATGGAGGTGGCCGAATATCTTCACACTTTTACCGAGTTTCTGGACAAACGCGAAGGGGGCCCCCTTTCATGTACACCGGAGGAGCTACAGACGAGGAAGGACCTATTTACCAGTCTTTCGGGGGGTCTTCGCTTTATCAAGTTATCACAGTAAACCCCACTTAAGAGAGAAGGTAAGTGGCTAATCCCTACATGAGCATGAGCATCCCCTCACACTACCTCAAGCAGGGGATAATGCGTATTCTTGGGCTGAGTGGGAGGAGTGTTAGTCTTCGAGGTTGAGGGGAGAGTGCGGCGGGGGGTGTGGCGAGAAAGTCTTTGGGCGGGCACAGCGGAGATGAGCGCAGGATTGGGGCGGAGGGGGTTGTGACGGAGAACTAAAGGTGTAAGTTGGCTGGGACAAAAGGCTCCAGACGCGCGGATTCTCCGCTTCGGCGTTTGCTCTCTGGTTCCGAGATCCGGTTTTCGGCTTCTTTGCCCGGGCTTGAAGGTATCCGAAGCCGGAGGTACACGGTAATGGAACGGAGTTCAGGCGTCCTCGTGCTTTCGGCGCTTGCGTGGTCGGGAAGCTTTACACCCCTGGCAATGTGCCTGGGCGGGGAGTCGGTTGGCTGCGGCCGTCGGCACGTCGGAGGCGTAGTGAAGGTGCCGGGTTTCGGGATGCCGACATCGCCGAGCCGCATCCCGAGTTTAATTTATGGGAGACACCACCGTCGATACCGACGGGAAAACAAACTGGACGTTTATTCTACTGGCATATATACTACGCATGCCCCGCGGTCACAACCATGTTGCTAACAGCGTGATCGGAGGAGTTCCAGCTCAGTAATTGCGGGCCACGGGACGGACGACCCTGGTGGGGCCTGGGGTTCAAAGCCAGACGGAGGATATGCGTCTCTTGGACCATGACCATACAGAGGCTGATGGTTCTAGGACCTGGATAGAGAAAAGGTTGCTTCTATCTTTAACGGCGATGCGTGTATTCCGACAGTCAGCTTGACCAGCCAGTCCACGAGCAAGAGGGCGACCGCCAAAACCTCTCAGATTGCACGGTGGGACCGTGCTTCGAGTGAACTCGAACTTTCATTCCACCCTTAAGGTTCATAATGGGACCACTTCACTGCACCATGCAGAGGATGACGCATCTCGTTCCCAATTCCGCGCCCGTCGGCGGCAGAGTCGGGCCCAAGGGTAAGTTGAGCGTCACTGCTGCCCGGCGGATGCGTATTGCATGGCGACTGGGTACTCCACGCGGGAGAGGGCCAGGCCGCAGCGGCGAGCAATCGGGGTGATGACATTACGACGGGGGAGGAGTACAGCGAAGCTCCGGGTCTCCATTTCCATCAACAAGACCGATCTGAGGAACTGATATGGTTCCGTGAGACCGGCAACCGGGATGGCCTAGACGCGGCTGGTACGCTTGCCACGATTTCATCAGGGATTCCACCTGGCTGACCTGTTGCCGGTGCTGTACTGGCATGGGCTGCAGATGTGAGCCAGTGCTTCTAGTTTCCCTTGGAGTCGCTTACTCCCCTCCGTTGTTCAGTGCGACCTCGCCTCGTGCCCGTTCCCAAGCTCTCTGAATCATGGATCCCGTCGCTTTATAGCATGTCCGCTTTCCATGGTTCGACAGCTCACCGCAGTCATCCTCCCCCCCAATGACGACACTCTCTGCGTCACTCCCACGTGGCAGTCCACGCGGCCCTACGGCTATCAATGAAGAAGTTCGAGAATCTAGTAAAGTCAGTCGGAGTCCCCCATCTCCGCCACGGCTTGGCTTTGGCATATATACTTCCCCAAGACGCAGACATCTCCCAGGATTTCCTCCAACACCATGCGCACCTCACACCTCACCACCACCCCCCATCACAATGTCTGACCCCTCCTTACCCCGCTGCTACTGCCCAAATAGGTATGAGTCCGGCGTTGGGCTCGACCCAATAACACACGACGACACAACCATGTTTCCGAACTACGACTCCGCGGACTTAGCTTGTCGCCATCAAATATGCTGCTACCTCAACATCTTGAGCGGAAGGGGCGTCCACCGCGCTCTAGAGGCACCCGTCTACAGCGCCTCGCAGACCCCCCTCGGCATTGCGGTCGGTGACGATGACGATGACGAGGACGAAAAGGGCGAAGACGACGAAGAGGACGACGACGTCGAGTACAGTGACGAGCCGTACGGCAACTATTACATCGACTCAGAAGGCGATGTCGAGATCAAGTTGTTCGGCTCCAATCGCGGGCTGCTCGGCTCCAATTCCGCGTTGCTCGGCTATAATCACGGGTTTTACAGCTCCAATCCCGCGTTGTTCGGCTTCATTTCCGCGCCATTCGACTCCAATCCCGCGTTGTACGAACCCGATATCGACTCTCCCCTGGAGCAGATGGCTGCAGATATCCAGTCCCGCAAAGAAGACGCTAAATCCACCGGAAAAACTGGTATAGAACCGGGGTAAGCCTCTAGACGCGCAATCCCGCGGACGTCTGAAATAACCGATAGATTTGGCTGACAGAATTGCTTGTAGACACGAAGCCGGGCGGGCCGAGCGGGAAGAGTCCAATGCTGAGCTCGAGCGTGTCGACTACAATTCAACGAGCGATGCCGACCCCACATCATTCGGCTCCGAGCCTAGCATGGAGCGCGCCAGGTTCGCCAACCTAATACAGCAGCTGGACGCCACAATTGACCGCTGTAAAGCTTGCGCCGCAACACGCATCCGCCGCTCCAGCTTAGTTGACCGTCCTATCTTCAAGCAGATACTTGCGGACATCGACGACATCGACGTGGAATCCCCCGATGAAAATGAAATAGAAGAAGGGTATGCCTCCCGGCCCGTAGTCCGGCAGACGTGCGGAATACCCGGCAGGTTTGGCTGACAAGATTGCTTGTAGCTTCGAAGCCTGGTGGGCTGAGCGGGAAGAGTCTAATGACGAACCCGAGCGTGTCGATCACAATTCCACGAGTGATGGCGAGCCCACGTTGTTGGACTTCGATTCCAGCACGGATCTCATCTCGCGCGCCCACGACGACCACGATGACCACGGTAACGACGAAAACAATGAGAACGACGATGTCGAGTCCGATGACGATTCCGACCGCAGCGAGTACAGGCTCACGTTGTTCGGCCCCGATCGCGGCACGCCTATCACCCCGGGCGCCGACGATGACGAGCCCAAATTCAGTTTTATGGACTTCTACAGCGACATCGAGTCCTGGTTGCGCAACCTCGATCCCACCGCGGATCCCGCCTCGCGCGCTGGCCGACGCCGACTGCTGGCCGCCATCCGCGACCAGCTCTACAAGGAATACGGCCCGCACAAGGGCCATCCTTTGGACTCATTTGCCCACACGGATCCCAGCCCGAACGCCTGCCAACGCCGGGACGCCATCGGTTATCTGTTCAGCAGGGACGCCGACGAGTTGAGGTGGGAGCGCGACCTCATCGATCGTGATATTATGAGCGAGGTCGAGCTTGCCGAACGTCGTCGATGGGAGGACGGCTGCCGCCCAGCTATCCTCGCCATGACTGTCGGCTTCACCGATCGCCCTGAGGGACCCGACCCCGGCGCCTGCGAAACACCCCACTCTCCCTTCGAGCAGATAGGTCCAGACAGCCAAATCCGCGAACCAGACGCGGAACCCATCTCCGAAACAGGAACAGAACAGGGGTATGTCTCCAGACCCGTAGCCCTGCGGACGTGGCGGAAAAGCCGGCAGATTTGACTGACAAAACTGCTTGTAGATACGAAGCCGGGTACAAAGCCGGATACGAAGCCGGGTACGAAGTCGGGCGGACCAAGCGGGAAGAGTCGAATAATGAGCCCGAGCGCATCGATCACAATTCAACAAGCGATGGCGAGCTCACGCCGTTTGTCTTCGATCCCAGCATGGATCTCACCTCACGAGCCAGCCAACTTCGACTGTTGGAGGTCATCCTTGACCAGCTCGACATATATGACCGCTCCAGCGAAGCCGAGCGGGTCGAGCGGGAAAAGTCTAACGATGAGCCCAAGCGCATCGATCACAGTTCAACGAGCGATGACGAGCTCCCGTTGTCCGGCTCCGACACCGGCACGGATATCACCCCGCGCGCCAGCCAACTTCGACTGCTGTACGCCATGATTAAGGGCTTCAGCACTCGCCGGGTGGCACCGGTCCCCCCCTCCCGCCCAGTCAGCCATCGTACGGTCGGCGAGCAAATGGCTGAAGACACTCAAACCCGCGAAGGAGGCGCGGGACCCACCGGTGAAACAGGAAAAATGGGGTACGCCTCCAAACCCGTAGTCCTACAGACGTGCGAAATAACCGGCAGATTGGGCTGACATAATTGCTTGTAGATCCGCAGCCAAGCGGGCCGGGCGGGAAGAGCCGAATAATAAGCCAGAGCGCATTGATGACCATCTAACGAGCGATGGCGAGCTCCCGTTGTCCGGCTCTAACACCAGCACGGATATCACTTCGCGCGCCTTCCAACATCAACTGCTAGACGCCAGGATTAAGTGCATTAACACTCGCCGGGCGGCACCTGTCACCCCCTCCCGCCGAGTCAACCATCGTACCATCGGCGAGCAAGTAGCTGAAGACATCCAAGCCCACGAAGGAGGCGCGGGACCCACCCGTACAATAGGAGAAATAGGGTACGCCCCCAAACCCATAGTCCTGCAGACGTGCGAAGTAACCGGCATATTTGGCTGACAAAATTGCTTGTAGATCCGCAGCCGAGCGGGCCGAGCTAGAAGAGTCTAATAACGAGCCCGAGGGCATCGATCAGGACTCAGCGAGCGATGATGAGCTCCAGCCGTTCGTCCTCAATCCTAGTATAGATCCAACCTCGCCCGCCAACGAAATTCGAGTGCTGAACGCCATGATTGACCGCTGCAGCGCTCTCTCCGCAGCACTCAACCGCAGCTGCGGCGCAGGCGACCTCCGGACCTTTAGTCGGATAATTGAAGCCATGCCCCCCGTTCCCGAAGTAGACTTGGAATCCATCCATGGAATAGGACTACCGCTTGAGTATGCCTCCAGACCCCGTAGTCCCGCAGACATGCGGAACAACTGGCAGATTTGGTTAACAAATTTGCTTCTAGAGACGAAGCCGGGCGGGCCGAGCGGGAAAAATTGCGTGCGAAGGCCCGGGCGGAATGGTCCCCCCCAGACCCGCCGAGCACGGAATACTTAAGACAACTGCAAGCGGCCTTGACTAGTTTGAGGGAGAGTACTGAAAGGCGGCCATGAGGGAATTGATGGAGGAATTCATGCCATCCTACGTTGGCGTGCTGCAACATGGAGGCGAGAAATGATGCTTGAGTAAGAGTTGTAGGAGCTGTTATATCCAGACTGAGCGAAGGGTTGGGACTTGCTGGTATTCATGTATGGAGTGTTGTCGTGATTACCGTGGCCTTGCCCCGCAGTTGTGGCGCCCCGCACGACCGCTTGCCGATCTCCCGCCCGGGCCGTGCGGGACTCCACTGGGGCTAGTGCAACACCAAATTCAGTCCGTGCAAAAGAAGCTCGAAGATCATGAACCTAATCTGTCATAAATCCACGCCTGCAATGTATAAAACAGTGACCCACCCCCACCAACACCCGTCCCTCCTAGCAAACAAATGGTATCCCAGAACGCCCGCCCACCCAGGTCCTCAAAGACTCCACCAACTCTTACTCTACTCGCCAGCAGCCCCAATCCGCCCCCCCCTAACAACCCCAACAGACACACCTCCCTCCCCCGTCATCCACCCCGGCATCCTCGCCCCATCAACAACACCCTGCTCCACCAAGCTCCTCAATCCCGCAAAAACATGACCGCCTACAAAACTCACCCTCACACTCGGTTCAAACGCGTCTCCGGAGTCATGGCCATCGAACCCATCTTTGATCCGCACGTCAAAGCGCTCAACGCCCTTGCCATCACCGGGGACGCCGTACGGGCCGAATCGACCCTCTGCGACCTTTTTCAGGCGCTTGCGTTCGGGTGCGGAGGCGGGGAGGCCGAGGCGCTTGAGTGTGCCGGTCTTGATCCTGTCCTCATCCTCCTCATCCTCCTCCCATCCCTCCTCCCCCCCACCGGCCTTGAAATCCAGCGCATCCCCCTTCTCCTTCTCCCCCGCATATCTCGCCCACCCCCCCGCAACATTCGGCCCCGCCCCCCTATGCGCGAGCAAAGCACCCAAACTCCTTGCCGACAGCCCACTAGGCACCATCTCATACCCGCCCAGTGCCGCCCCGACCGCCTCAACCACAACACGCATCTCCGACCCCGGCGCACCAGCCGCCCTCGTACTCCCCCTTGCATTCGCCTCCGCAGCCGCGGCGGAGGCAGTCGAGGAACCCGTTGGTAAAGCGAAGTAGACGAAGGGCGTGGCGCGGGGGAAGGCGACGAGGATAGTTTTTGGGGCGGGGAGGGGAGGGGTTGAGTACGGTGTGCTGAAGAGGGAGAGGTGCAGGAGGGTTAGGGGGAGGGAGGGGGGCGTTGTGAGGTGGGTGTGGATTTTGAAGAGTGGGGCGAGGAGGGATTCTAGTGCTGTGATGAAGGTAGGAGGCGGGAGAGGAGGGAGGGGGGTGGTGTCGGTGGGTGGAGGCGTGTCAGTGTCGGGGTCGGTTTTGCGTCGCCGTGAGACGCGCAGGACTGTCCACCGTACATTGCCGCCGTCCGCGTGGTCGGCTACCCATTGTGCGTCTGCCATGGCGAGTTGTCGGAGGGAAATGCCGTGCCGCCAGTCAGATTCGAGGACGCGCTCCAGGAGAGCGCGCTTTGTGCCGCGCTGAGTGGGGAGCTCTTCTTTGTAAAGATCGTGGAGTTCTTCGATAGAGGCGGCGGCGGGGTAGGGCGCTTCATCGTCCTCGTCATCCTCGTCGGAAGGTTGGAGGTAGGGCCCGCAGGAGGGGAAATTCGCCTCCGAACACCATTCTGCGCAGAGGGCGAGGAGGGAGGCGCGTGAAAGGCGGGCGAGGTTTTTTTGGACGTGTGGACTGGAGCTGGGGAGGCGGAGGGAGGGGGAGAGGGGGGCGGTAGTTGGGATTGCCTTCGGGCGGGGTGGTGGTGGTGGCATTGTGGTGGCCGATTTAAGGTGGTGATGCGGGGCGCGTTGGTGGTGAGGTTGACGCGTTGTTTGGAGTTGATGCCTTAATGTTGCCTTATTGCCTCAAATACGTTTTGGTGCCTTGATGCCTTACTGAGACTCGCTGCCTCATCTACGAAGACGGATGCCTTCCTTCCCTCCCCGAGGCTTCGGGACTGCGGCTCCGGCTGCAGACATCACGTGGGGCCCACTCTCTCCTCCTGCGAGACCGGAGCCGATGCGGACGGAGACGGAGAGTCGATGCGATGTGCGGTGGTGATTGGTTGCATCGGTGGGATCGGGTAAGCGAAGTGGGGGGTTGGGCGGGAGGAGCGACACAGAAGAAGGCAATGAGGCACGCGGTGGGATGGCTAAGCAGCGCCGGTGGCAAATGATGCGAGGATTCCAGCCCGGCGTCTAGGGTGGTAGAGAGAATTTTCATAGCTGAAGGGCGAGGTATGGGAGTAATTAACCGAGTTCGGAGCAAGTGATGATTACCTTCGGTGAGAGGGGGTTGGCGGTGGGTGATGACGATGGTGATCAGTATTGACGTCGTGGAAGCCGATGCCTCAGTTTGCGGAGGGTTACAATTGTCCAACCGAACAACGGCGATCGCAACCCCTCTCTTCCTTTTCGCTGCACATCTGCACCATCTCTGCATCGCTGCATGTGCATCTTACGCGGGGTTCCCTCCCACACGCTGACAAACTCTAGTTCGACACATCCCCACCTCTCGCCGTACACCAGTCCACTCCCGGTTAGCGTACATCCACAGTGCAAGCAGGTCAACGCCTGTGCCTCGCTCCTCGTGGGTCAATTTGGGCGACAGAAAAGCTAGACCCGAGTCTTTCCCTCTCATCCCCCCACCCTCTCCATTTTTTCATCTTTCTCTCCTCCATCCCCTCATCGTGAACCTCGTACAACCCCGCAAAACACTACGGCTTCATCCTCGACTTCCGCGCCGCTGAACAGCAGGCCTTTCTCGCCTTCCCCGCTCAGCCGATCGTGAGGTCATTGGTGATCTGAGATCGTCGCTGATAGGGCGCACTCTCACCACCAACTCTCTTCAACCCTCACCGGCCCTCATCGTCACCACTCCCACTCTCTCACATCGTCAACCACAACCATCGAAACCGCAATCATGTCCGGCTTCAATACGAGTACGCGTCGCGCACCCAATGTATCGCAATACATTGCGAACCTGAACACAATCCCATCGCCGCTGGCGCCGGCCCCGAACACCGATTTCCTCGAGGATGAGCTGAACCTCTTCGCGACCACCGAGTTCTTCGACTTCGACATGAGCGAGCCTTTGGGTGGACTCAACTTCGACACTCCTCGCACAGGACAGCAGCAACGGCAACAAACACAATCCACGATCGCACCCACAACCGAACAACACCACAAGCCCGCAACAGAAACACCTCTCTACCCAAGCCAAAAGATGGACGACTTCCTAGGCGGTACGTCCCATCTCTTCCACGTTTCCTTGCAGCCCCAAGCCCAATCCCAAAGCGTCACTTCAAGCCTCCCCCGCACAAACCTTACAAAAAGCAATCCCACCCCCAATCACGTCATCTCACGTGATGCGCCTCCCCCACGTCCTTTCCTTCCTTTTTCCCCCCGCATCCTCACTCCCCCGGTGCTGACTCCCTTGCCCAGCTGCAGACTTCACCTTCCCCTACCCGTCCTACCCAACCTTTACGCCCGTCCCCGCCACCCCGACCACCGCACGGGGTAACTCCCCGCCGACAACACGCAGCGGGTCCATCTCGCGGCCCAGCACCGCGCGCGCAGGCGACAAGCGCAAGGCTGCGTCTACCGAAGAAGCTTCCAGGCTTGCAGCTGAGGAGGACAAGCGCCGGCGTAACACGGCTGCGTCCGCGCGGTTTAGGATTAAGAAGAAGGAACGCGAGAAGGCGCTTGAGACGACGGCACGTGAGATGACGGAGAAGGCGTCGGTGTTGGAGGCTAGGGTCCAGCAGTTGGAGATGGAGAATAAGTGGCTTAAGGGCTTGATTACGGAGAGGAATGAGGGGGGGAAGGGGTTTGCGGAGGTATTGAGTCGGTTTGCGAAGGGGATGGATGGGGATGTCGAGGGGGAGGGGGAGACGGAGGAGGAGGAGGCTTAGTGATCTGGTGGTCGGTCAAGAGCATATTTTCCTATTACTCGTGCATTGGGTGGTTTATGTCCCGATTATGATGGACGGTGGCGGCGGTGGGAGAAACTCCGGCGTGTTGACTTACTTCTGTGTGTCTTGCTGGCTTTTTTGGCGTTTGTGATCTGGCGTCAGGGGTAAAATCTTAATTGCCGTACTCCGTACATAGCGGGCACGATGAGGCTGGGGGAATTCCGGGGTGGGGCGTGAATAAAGACGTGTCAGCACGAGTTGTAAGCATGCCTCGTGGTTTGTGTATGTCGTGCTACGCTTGCGGACGCTAGACGCCTGGCCGTCCCGGTCCCGTCCCATAGTGAGTTTGGCACGGACTTGCTAAGACATAGTTCTTACTACAGTAGTAGCGCCGTGATAAAGGCGCGAAGCTCGGACGAACATCGGTGGGAAACATGACGATGCCGCAGTGCCGCAGTGCCGCGTGGTGGAGTTGGAGTGGAGTCGCATGCAGTCAGCCGGCTTCGTCTATCCGTCTTTGGTACTCGCTCTTCTGCACAGCACAGTATAGCGGGAAGCACGACATGCGCGAACGACAGCCTGTCTCCAGCCCGAACCCACAGCGTGGATTTTGCGGCATCGGCGGCAGACTTGAGATGCCAGTGATGGAGGAGAGCGTGGATGGAAGATGGGCTAGACGTCTCAGCGTCGCTTCTGAGGGCCCGAGGGTGTGGGATGGGGGCCTGGGCTGCTTGGCCCAAGGGCGACGTGAAAATGTCGTCGCCGGCCACGCTTTCCTCGGGTGACCTTTGGCCGATGCTACAGCCGCGGACGAGGGGAGATGTGCACTCGGTGGACTTGGAGATGGCATCTCGCGCAAGGCAAGGGAGGGTGGACTTGCTACGTAGAGGCATAAATTGAGGTTTCTGCGGACCGGTCAGTCTACAGTATTGTGCAGCAGGGACGCGCCGTGGACGATCTGCTTTTACTGCATCTCGCAGGGTGAGAGTTCCGTGGAGGAGGAGCGACCGCGGGTCGGGTTTCGGGGGAGGTAGGTACGGTGGCCTCGGGGGAGGTACACCCGCCGCCCACTCCTCCCTCTAGGGTGGGGTGTCATGTGCCGCTGTTGTGTTATTTCGGGTTGGCCTACCGTAGATGGCGGGGGGGTTTGCTGGGATGCGTTAACTAATGGTGTGGGGGTGCGGCTGAATCATTGTACCGGTGGAGCGGTGGCTTCTCCCGCGTCTGCCTGCGTTTGAAAGGGGAGGTACTGTGATGGTGAGAATGGAGTGAGACATGCGTTGCCGAACATGTGGGGATCGAGATGGGGGTTTTCGTGGGGAAGGCGGGGAGTGAGACCGATGCGGGGGAGGGTGGGGGTTAGGGTTGGAGATGCTGGTGATAAGATTAGATTCTGCTGGGTATCACGGGGACGACGACATGTTTCAGCCTTGTCTTGGGCGGTCTCTGAAGCCTTGAGGAATTGGTAGATTGATTAGCTGGCGAGAAACTGGCGACGCTGTAGGGGACTTGTCGTATTTCGATAGTGTGTCCAGACCATGAGAAGGGTGGCACTCTAACCACCGTCCTGACGTCTATTCCACGCCACGGCATCAAACATCTCCGCCCAATCGTTCTCAAAGAGGTCCTCCGGCAACTCGTCAGAGGAATCCCGGTAGTCGTCACTGTCAAGCGCATTCCCCCTCCACACCCTCCGCCTCTCCTCCCGCGCCTCCCTCGCCGCCTTCCCGCTTCTCGAACACCTTCCGTTCACCCTCGCTCATCCAGTCGGTCTCGCCATCCTCTTCAGGAATCATGCATCTCATCCAATCGTCCATATTATCCCCTTCAGGAAGCACTTCCCTCACCCTCTCATCCACCACATCCCGAAAGTCAAGCTTCCCCTCCCGATACTTCTGCAGCATCGGTTCCGGATCCGCGTCCGGGCCTGTAATGACAAGAAACGACCGTAGAATACCCTCCAGGTACTCTGGGGTAGACTCCGGCTCCACGCACGGCTCGTTGAACGCCGCCATCTCAAGATTGTGTCCCACTTGGTGCCTCCTCTGCCTCATCCAACCCTCAAAATCATGCTCGTCATCCTTATCCAACCGCAGATTCTCCAGCCACTCGACCGGATCCGCCCCCGTTAGCACCATAAACGCCGAAAAGAGAGCCTCCCGGCACTTCATCGACATATCATGGTCTGCGCTCGGTATGCGAACCACATTCTTCAATTCCTCATCCATCCAGTAATCCACCAGCCTCTGACCATTCCGCGCCACCGACAAGAATGGTTCCTGATCCCATCCCCATAGCGTGTGCAGCTCACGCACGATCTTCTCCTCGCCCTCCGAGACCGGTAGCGGATCGAAAGAATGCCCAGGCATCCTCGATGCTGAGTACCCGGTGTAAGGGGTTGTGTGCCGCCTTTGAGGTATTTCGGACTGATTAAATGGTGGGGTTGATTGAAGTGCGACGTCTCCGTGGCGATGATGCTCAGTAGGCGAGTCGGAGTATGGCAAATGGGCTGAGATACGCGTGGTGAACACACGGGAATCGAGATAGACGTTGGCGTTTGGCGTTAGCGGAGAGGAACTGGCAGCGTTTCAGGACTCTTGATTTATCTCAGTTGGTGACTCACTTAATGGAGTTTTATGCAGTGTATAGATCAGACTCCGCATGTACGAGCAGATAGCAGACAACCACCGTATGCACAACGTATTCTATGACACAACCGCCTCGAGCATTGCCCAGTCGTTTTCACCGACGCCTAACGGCAGAGAGTCCTCATCACCTTCTTAGTCGTCGTCGTCGTCGTCGACGTCGTCGTCCTTATCCTCTCTCACCTCCTCGCCTCCCACCGAAGCTGGGCACGAGCCATACCTCCCATCACCACATCCAACGCCTCCTGTGGCGCAAACCTACCCATCCGCACCATCGTCATTATCTGGGTTGGATCTACCCGCGCCGTAGACACAATTAAATCCTCGAGCATCTCCATCTCGACCTCTCGCGACAACCAAGGGGGGATTGACGCATTCCCTTGGCTGCCTCATGCACCGCATCCGCCCATGTAATCTCGCCCCGCCGCACCCGGGGCACCAACGGCTCTGGATCCCGCCCACACTCCATACAGACCTCCCTCACAAGATTATCCTGCTGCTCAGCTCCACCTCCGCTCATCTCACCTTCCCGAAGCATCCCACGAGCCGCTTCCCTCAACCTTGCATCCAACGCATCTTGGTAGGTAATCCTACCCGCCCGCACTTCTAGCAGCGCCGCCTCCGGATCCGCCGCCATGCTCATCATAAGCATCCTGAAAATCTCCTCTTGCCTCTGCCGGGAAGTTCTTCCGGCACCGTGACCGTTCCCGCCACCCGGGCATCCACCACTTCTTCCAGTGTAACCTTACCCATCCGCACATTCTGCAGTCTCCTGGAGATCAGTCTCCGTCTTGCAGTACTGCTGCAGAACAGCCTCCTGGTGCTTCGTGACCGTCACCGGTTTGTCCTCATCGTCATCCTCATCGTCATCCTCGGCCTCGTCCTCACTAGGCAGCTCCTCAACCACTCGCTGCACCCTCGAATTCAGCGCCCCATTCAACGTAAGCTTCGTTTTAACCTCCTTCATGAGGGCATTCACATCCACCCCGGCATCATCCGCGTCTTTCAAAAATACCTTCAAAAACTCATCTGCGTCCGCCTCGGTATGCTCCGGCGCGTCCCAATCCCTCTCATCCTCGTCCGTCGGCGGGAGCGGATCCACGGCCGTCAACTGGCCCAGTTCGCTCTCTTGTATCGCCATCGGTAGCATGCGTAGGACCTCGTCATCGCCTAGCCCGAAAACGTGCCGCCGCACCGAGGGCCGCACCTCCTTGTTGTCACCTGGGCGGACTACACAAAACCGATACGGAGTTAATGGGGCCGCGACGCGAATCAAGAAGGCCTTGGTTTCGGGTACAGCCCACAGGTCGCGCGTACGCCGCACATACATATCAGTGAAGAAATGCATTGCTGGAGTCGGAGGGGAGATGCCCCAGATGCCCTTGGGGGCGATGGCATCAAGAGCCGTGAAGATGGCTGGGAAATAGTAGGGGTGCATTTTGACGACTTTATCGAGCTCACGCTTCGCATTCTCCTGCTGATTGAGCTGCAGGTAGGCAAGGATGCGGTCGAGTTGAAGGTGCCCGTGGTCATCAGCCTGCCAAAGATTGGCTCTCAGGCAGTCATATAGCTGCAGGAAGTGCTTCGACATATCGGCGCGTACGGCTAGTTGGCCGTAGAACAGGAACAGGGCCCAAGGATCGGCGGGATTGAGAGCGAAGAGCATGGTGGCCCATTCATACGCAGTGCGGTAGGCGGAGCGCCTGCTTGAATCAGCATGGGCAAGAAACGGAGTGCCGAAACTTACCCCATCAGATCGAGGACGTAGTGGAACGCGGCGTTGAAAAACTCTCGGTTCTCATACACATCGAAATCCATCCTCGCCTTCCCGTTCTCTAGGTCGGTCACGAAACGTTTACTCGCTGCGCGGCCAAAAGTGAACAGAGCCCGTTCAAGCCATTCACTAGCCTCGGTGCGGTTGTGGCTACTGCGCTCGCTATCGGCAACGATCAGCAGCGTTGCCGCGTGGTATGCTGTGTACGTTGAGCCTGGACGGTCCTCGCTTCATAGGGGGATAGGGGTACCTACGGTGTTTGTAAAGCACCTCGTGCAGTAGTTGAAAGTCGGCGGTTACAACAGCCTGCTGGCATAGCTCCTGTGCCTGTCGATAGTCGCCCCTGTGTATAAAACGATAGGTCGTGATGCCGTTTTCGCCAGGCACTCCTTCCATCTCAAGTCCACTATGTCCCGCAGCGCTCGGCCAGGTGGACTTGCCACGGATGAAGGGGTTGAGGCGGATAAGCGCAGGGGAGAGCTTCGGCTCTTGTCTCCAAGCTGGCTGGTTGTTACGGCGACCCTGGGCGGGCGGCGCCTCATCTTCGTCGACGATGCGGCCGAAAAGCCGACGCATCTCGGTCTGGACCTTGAGGTCCTCAGTTTCAATAGAGAAAAGCTCCTTGAGCCAGGTATCATCTTGATCGTGAACTTGCGGGTCGCTCGCCTTCGACTTGCCCTTCTTCTCAGCCTCAAGGCCCTGGAGGATGACGTCGATGTCATCTATGGGATCGGCGGCAACCTGCTCCTGCTTCTTCTTGGCCTTGCGCTTCCTCTTTTTCTTCGGCTTGTCCTGCTTCACTTCAGCAAGGGCTTCAGCGGGCTTGGTGTCTTCGGCTCCTGAAGCCGCCTCTTTCGCGTCATCGACATCATTATCGGAGCAGAGCGATGCAAAGACGTTCGCTATCCGAGATTTTGGAGGGCGGCGCTCGGTGTTGAGCTTCTGCTCTTCAGCATTAGGGCTCCCTTCTCTAGAATCGAGCTTCTTCTTTTCGAGATCGCGCTGCGCCTGGGCGCGGCGGACCTGGCGAGTGGACATCGTGGCCTAATGCGATTCAGAGAGGCGGAGGAGAGAGAAAAAAAATCCGAAGTGCAGTGACTAGAGAGATGCTCTAGAATGTGTGAGTAGTAGATTATGGGTAGGGGTGGTCGACGAACTGCGGTGAGAATGGGTAGATAGCGTAAATGTGGGGTTGGGTGAGGTTGTCAATATTAGGTGTTGTGGAGTGGAGGTTTTCAAGTTTGGACAAGTCGACGACGGTCGGAGGAGCAGGGGTGAAGGACAGGAATGACGTCAAGGCGTAAAGCTTGCCATCTGAAAGGACTCCAGGCAAAAAGAGGAAGCTCTCTTGTGCTTGACCTGGAAAGATGTTCTGATAGAGAGGTGGTGCGGGGTTCTTCGCCGAATATGCACGTGAGGTTCCACGTCGCCTCCACCCCCTCCATTGCAAACCTCAAGATCAAGGGGAGACCCTTTTGAACCCCCAGGGTCTCTTGATATCGTTGATGACCCAACAGGCCTTGACAGCTGCACCTGCAAAAATAGACCCCAAGAGGCAAGAGGAAGATATCCTCCCATTCGCATGCCGCAAAAAACATATTCCACCACTCGTGCAAATCTCCTATCTCCAACTCCCTCATCGAGCAAATGGGAATGTGGCGCATCTGAACTTCCCTGCCAAGAGGGGCACCCCCAAACCTAATGCTTGGCGCACTACTTCTCAGCAGTCGGACAGGAGAAACGCCAACGAAACCCTTTCCGAACGTACTCAACTCTAGACCATCTCACTCTCTCTTCCCATCCACGCGCCTTGCTTTTGAAACTGCTAGACGCATTACCACTGTCCCACTCAACACACACTCGCTTTAGTTGCTTCCTGTACTACCCTCTGCAGACACCTCGGCCCTCAGTCTTGTCAGCTTGCGCACGTCCTCAGCGACACATCCCGATCCCCGGCGCCGCGGGCGTACGTACACACATCATGCTTCTCCCCAAGGGCGGCATGAACTGGAAGGCGGCGAAAGCGCGGATACCGCCGTCGCGCGCCGTGCTGGCCTTCGTCTTCCGCACGCGCTTCCTCGTTGTCGTCGCGCTGACCTTCCTGGTGGTGTTTACATGGCGAGGTCTGAGCGGCCGGGCGAGCGAGATGCAGCGGTACGTTGGGATACAGTTGCCAGCGGTCAATTGTGAACGCTAAACAATGGCAGGTTCGTCTGCTGGGGCCCCACCAAGCCTCCCATGGAGATGACGCCCAACGACCATGCGCGGTGGAACGCACACCTGCACACGCCTGTCGTCTTCAATCACCACCAGCCTATCGTCGTCAACTCGAGCACCATCCAGCACGTCGATCTCAACCCCGTAAAGTCGACGCCCAAGGCCGTCTCGAACAAGGAGCGCGTGCTCATCGTCACTCCGCTCCGCAACGCCGCCCAACACGTCCTGCAGCACTTCGACCTGCTCTCTCAGCTGACATACCCGCACGACCTGATCGACCTAGCCTTCCTCGTCAGCGACTCGACCGATGACACGCTAGCCGTGCTCTCCGCCGAGCTCGAGCGCATCCAGAGCCGCCAGGACAAGGTGTCCTTCCACAGCGCCATGGTGATCGAAAAGGACTTTGGCGTGACCATGAGCCAGAGCGTCGAGGAGCGGCATAGCTTTGAGGCGCAGGGCCCGCGCCGCAAGTCTATGGGTCGTGCGCGCAATTACCTGTTGTCTGCGGCGCTGAAGCCGGAGCACTCGTGGGTGTACTGGCGCGATGTGGATATCCAGGACAGCCCATCGAAGATTATCGAGGACTTCATTGCGCACGACCGCGACGTGCTGGTGCCCAATATCTGGTTCCACCGCTACCGGGAGGAGAACGGCAAGAAGCGGGACATTGAGGGCCGGTGTGAGTGTGACGTTTTGAGGGGGGAACTACGCTAACGGAGTCAGTTGATTACAACTCGTGGCAGGAGCCCAAGGGCGGCCTCAAGCTCCAGCTTGACCGCGACGTCGTTCTCGCCGAGGGCTACAAGCAGTACAAGACGGACCGCATCCACATGGCGCGCATGGGCGACTGGCGCAACGATAAGGACGAGGAGATCCAGCTCGACGGCATTGGCGGCGTGAGCATCATGGTCAAGGCGGATGTGCACCGGTCCGGTATGTACGGTCTAGTATCTAACGGCTGTATACTAATATCCTAAGGCATCAACTTCCCCTGCTATCCTTTCGAGAACCAGGCCGAAACCGAGGGCTTCGCCAAGATGGCTAAGCGGGCCGGGTACGGGGTGTACGGGCTGCCGAACTACGTGGTATGGCATGTGGATACTGAGGAGAAGCCTGGAAACGCTTAAGATTTGCGGCGAGAGAAAACGACTCTAACGCTTAGAGGTCTTGAATGCTTGTATTAGATCATTGTTTGGCTCTATATATCCCGTGGAGCTGCGTTCCTGGGCCCGGGGCGGTTGTGCTGGACGAAGTGGATTAAACGCGATGGCGGCAAGGCGACGCGACGCGGAACCTGGATGTGTGGTAATGTTAGTCTGGCTGGGGCGTTGGGCGTTGGCGATGGGCTACGGTATTCTGAAGAGTGCTGAGTTGAGTTCCTTTGCTGTTGTCCATACTGATGAATGGTGATCAGTTGAATTTATCCGAGCATCTCCCATCTCCCATCTCCATTTTAGAGTCTTGAGGGTGCGATGGTTATCCACTGTTCGAGGAGTGCACCCGATGTTCAAGAGGGTTCCATTGCTTCGCGCGCCTGCTAACACACTAACACTCACGTGCATCCCTCCATCTGCCAAGCAGGACTCTTCAAGCCGAACGCCTCCTTCCTCATCAAGCATCGGCCACCGTGCATCCCTTTTCGCAACACCACACCACGTGATCCGACTTCTCACGGACTGCCCCCTCGGGCACCCCCCCCAACTAGAGCATCGTCCCTTCCCCAAGAAGCTCCATCACACAACCCGGAGCCTGGAGCCTGATTCCTCCATCACCTGGCAAAAACCCAGTGACCGCGCACACACGAGCATGTGATCGAGTGCACAAAACCGTCGAATTCTCCCCCTTCTCCTTTTCCTTTCCTTAACATCCACATCCTCGACAATCACCTCCTCAACAACCACCTTCTCAAAAACCGCCTCCTTACTGTACCTCAGTACTCGCTATACATTCTGTCTATACTCGACACTTTGCTTTCTCATTGCTGGTTATGACGTTAGAGGTGCTGAAAAGACAATCCCAGTCGTCACCGAGATGGGCGCAGCCGCCGTGGCCGCCACTGGGTATTCCAAAGTTGCATTCACTGCTATCGACAAGACCGCGGCCGCCATTTTTATAGGCACCACTCGCGAGGCTTGCAACGGTAAGAGATTCAACAAACCTGCCGACAAATGTTCTAACGACCGAAGTTCCGACAAAATGGCTGCGAAGCATAGTGTCGTCGCTTCCTCTTTGCGGCCCTGTCGAAATTAGGGACCGTCTCCCGCTCGTGGAAGACCGGCGCATTGGCTTGGTGCCCCATTGGGGCTTCAAGTGCCGCGCCGCAGGGCCTTCGGGCTTTGGGGCTCATCTGTTGCGCCTACGGGTGCTTACATTCCGTCGCACCGCCGGGTGCTCCGGTTGCCGACGCCGAGCAAGCCATCAAGTTGATTGCCGCCCCCGAACATACTTTGGTCGGGGGGTTGGTCGTTCAACAGCGACACCTCTGGCGCAGATTGAGGCAACGGTCGCGGCTGCTGCCACCCCTGTCACTGTCGCCGACCCGCCGGCTGTGCCTGCCATCTCACTGAGCGTTTGGGCCGATGGCCAATCTTACGAAGGCGCGGGAACCTGATCCCGCTATCAAGAGAGAGGCGGGGCTTCTCGAAGCCATCGCGTACTGCGACTCTAATCTCGTCCATCAACGTCGGGTCTCCGTAGTTCGCGGGAGGAGGGCCCTCACCCAGGGCACTGAAAGATGTTTTCGACATCAAGCAGGAACTTGACTCCTCACCTCCCGAATATGAAGCCGTAGCCGGTGCCGCTCGTGAGTACCCCCTTTCCCTGCTGTAGACGCTGAGTTGACTTTCTGCGACAAGATGAGCGGCCCTTCGAAGTCTGCAAACAAGTCGCAATGGCCCTGAAAGATGTCCTGGTCAAGGACTTCGGAAAGGATTGGCTTCCGGGGTCCACTCATATCCCCAATGTCGTTATGCTTGTTCACTGGGTGGCGGCTGCAAACTCCAAGGTCGTTGCCGTTTGTAAAGACGACAGGTCAGTTCCAACATCTCCTCGGAGAATGGGAGTCAACTCCGTCCAACGACGATATGAAGCACCTCACCTGCTTCTTTCTTCACCACAGTGCACTATGCGCCACCGTGGCCTCGAATTCGTCCTTCGACACCGTCTTGTCCGATAAATCGGACTCCAGCGTGGATACATTTCACCATGATGGGCATTACTTCCCCATCGGGGAGTTGCGTCACCCTCCCTCCTCCCAATTTCGACATTGCCTCATACCTTTCCACAACCACCTTCACGAATCCTCAGTCATCATGTATCTCAAATACAACATTCTCTACGCGTGCGGCCACCGTGCCACCACCGCCACCCGCCGCATGAGCCAGCCTTCTCCTGCCTATTCTTTCCCTCACGCAGATGAAGGGGCAAGAGTATCAGGAATACGCTGTTCCCGAACCATTGCCTGCACGCGACTTGCACCCACATTCAAAGTGGTCAGTGACGACGAGCCTACCTTCAGCGCCCCCAACAGTGGGGCTTCTCCTCAACCAACGCAATCTTCCACCACGGCGCCGCTTATGCCGCCGTCGCGTTCCAGTTTGCGGGGCGGACGGCCCCAGCTTGACAAGCGCTGGGACACTATCACGGTGATTCCCCGCTCGCCGGGCGACATGAAGGAGAACACTCTTCTCGAATTCGCAATCGCCGGGGAGTCCTCGCCTCTGTAGCCGGCAGCTTAGTGACATTCCTCGTCCGCAGCCTGTGCCCCTGCGATAACACCGATGTTGTCGCTGGGGATCCGGACGATTTGTCTCTGCCGACTGAAGATGGCGTCAACTCTCAAGGGCTGGCAGCCGTCCCCATGTCGCTCTCAGCCATCGTGGACAGTGAGGCCCCAGGGCGCAATGGAACGACGGTATTTGCGGGCGCTTCTTTCCAACGCCGTTCCATCTGCTTGAGTTACCTGGCCTGTCGACCCACCGGCCACACCGGCCTCACTGGCCCCCGCCCGCGGCGATTACTGGAAGAGTATTCGCGCCAACCAGCTGCCGGCTTTCCGGTCTTCGTCGTCCGCGTCCCGCCTCACACCCACCAATTGCATCCCCATCCGGGGATGAAGTATAGAGGCGGCAGTGCAAAGTCCGTAGTTTGAAGCAATGAAACGCTTCCCCAGGACCCTGCCGTTTGCAGCTAGTCCATCAATATAAAAGGGTTTCTTGCCTGCTCAACAGCAATCTCCACAGCAAAAAATCTCCTTCGCAACACATCACTCTCTTCATCAAATCCTTCAACACTACATCCTACTTTTCCCCAAATTCCAAAGCATCCCTTGACGCTTTGACAAGATGTCGTTCAACTGATCTCGCTCAAGGCTGTATACATATCGCACTCAACTGCACAAGGAGAACATCTCAAACCAGTACCGGGCCGCTCGTTATATCACACCACCAGCGAAACAACATCAGGGGCCAGGCGGTTGCTCCGCCACGCTTATATTTAACAACCCCGGATGTCATAAATGCTCTTCTTCGACGCAATTCTCCTGCTCTGGCTGGGGCCCGAACCCCGCCCATATATACCGATGCGGGGCCTCCCCAGAAATGGAGATGCTTCGCAAGAAGGATGAACCCCGCAATCTTGTGTCTTCCTCTAGACCGAGGGGGGATGTACCTCTGTCTTCTTCCTCATTTCTTATGCCATAAGGCTGGCGGCGTGGGCGCTTCTATAACTGGTTATATATGGACTCCGGAGCCGTCCATTTCGTCCCATGGCTGGCGTTGCGGAGGTATAGTTCTAGAGCCTCAAGAGCTGGTTCTCAACGCTGGCCATGGTGCTGGTGTCATAACAACAGATCTGCCACACCTTACGTCAACCCACTTCATACAGCAACAATCAACTCCCAACACCTCCAAACGCATTTCAACATCAAGAAAGTGTAAGCCTGATCCTCAAACTACTCAGTCTGGTTAAGGAGCTCATTCGAACAGGACACCATGCGAAATGGCCCGGCTCGGACGCTCACGGGCATGGCTGAGGTCCCGGATGCACGAAACCTGTGGCCAAAGCGCTGCTCGTGAGGTTGTAACCTTTTGTATAGCCCGTGCAGTCGATCTGCCTTGACAATCAAGACTTCTACCGCAAATCGAGAACTCTCCACAAGAACGCTGCACTCTTTCTACGATATGACGACCTTGAACCCGGCCGGCCTTTGAACGGTGAGAGATTCGAGAAACCTGCCTATAAGTTTGCTGACGACCAGAGTCGCAAACTTGTCCGGCGGGCTATCTGCCAGTATCTTCGAATCGACAACATCCCTGCCTGGCAGGTATGCGAGTCATACCTTAGGTGGGAGGTATGGATGCCGGCAGATGAGGCCATTCAGCTCTTCCGGGTCGGGCCTGATGGGAGGGTCTTCGCGGTTGCCAGTGATGGGTTGTTACAGGAGCTTCATGCGAATTCGAGGTCTCCTTGCGAGGCGTACGAGGAACAATGTCTCTGAGGTCAAACTGGTGTTAAGTTTTTCTGTTTTTCTCGGGACGGGTGGGACCTGGCGTTGGTGGCTGATTGAGCTATCCATGGGTGATGCTTACTTACCCCCACACAGATGTCGTTCCTCCTTGAGCTCGCCAAGCGGGCTCTCCGCGTGGCCATTCCCCGTAAGTAGCAGTAAACGCATTTGATTCTTTGCGGCAGTGCTAACGAGCTTCAAGTCGACCGGCCTTCCCTTGAAAAGGAGAACACTAACGAACTGTTTCGAACCAAAGCTTGCAGCCGGTCGTTCTCTCCCCCCGATGCGACATGGGAAGAACTAATCGACGAAGACCCCACAGGGAGCTTTGTCTTCAACTATACCAAATCTACGCAAAGCCTTGTCAACAGCGGTCTCGCTGAGTTCCTCTTCGACCGCATCGAGAAATCGGAAATGGGAACAGCATCCACACTCACTCTCAACTCTCCGACCACAGTCATTCACTCAAACCCACCACCACATCGTATACATGGTTTCGACCGGCTATATATTGGGCGGGCACCTCCGCAAAACACCTTCCAAGCATCGTGGCCATTATACCATTGTAGCTAAGCGCTTTCTTCATTAGGCACATCATTCGCCGCACCGTCTGCCCCATTGAGCTGGAGCGGCGGCCAGTCAAGCGTTACTGCGTCCGTGCGGTGGAGCAGTAACACGTCTTCGGACGTCTTCGCCGGCCGAAGGACCCCCTAAGCTCCGCCTCGTGGACAAGACTATCATCACCCACTTTGTTCACGACTACTTGCGTCCGTGCGGTGGAACACTAACACGTCTTCGGACGTCTTCGCCGGCCGAAGGAGCCCCCAAGCTCCACCTCGTGGACAAAAACATCATCACGCACTTCCTTCACGACTACTACAATGACCCGGACAACCCTTTGTTCGCGACTCTCTTGCCGACGGGGCCAGACTGGCCACACGCTCTTGTGTGGATCTTGAAGTGAGGGTTGCTCCGGCTTCAAACCCCTCCATCTTCGAACCCTTTTCCTCCACCCACCTCCGGTTCGGCCTCTGCGTCCACGTCCGATTCCGCTTCCGCTTCCAAAGAGGCATTTAACAAAGCTGGTAATGAGTTCTACGTTCATCGAAGGCTGCTCGTCGTCAATCCAGATAAGGCGAGCACGGCGTATAGAAAAGATGCAACCGTCTTTCCGGGACCTAGACAGTGGCTATCCATGCAATATAGTTTGCGGTATTCAAAAGTCGTCCGATCCGACTTGCGGGAGTTCTAAGAGCACCTGCGTGGTGGATATTTAGAGGAAGATATATAGCTGGGTTGCCTAAACCTGCGCCCGGGTCGCCGGTCCAATAAGTATATAGCAACAGCGTACCGTGAGACCGCTTACGGCTTCACTTGACGTCACTCCACTTCATAGCAATGCAGCTGCTCTAAAAGTTTTGACTATGTGTTTGCTAATATATCTTTCCATAATGCCATGTCAACACGTGAAGTCACTCTGCCATTCAAGCAGCCTCTTAAGCCCCCGATACCATATGCCATGGAGACAACGGGACGACGCCGTCGACTCCGGAGCCGGTCAAAGGCGATGTCGTGATCCACCATCATCAACACAGCTTCCCGCCGACTCGCCTGCTCCGTAGGGCGCGGCGTCGCGCCCTCCTCTCTTCGCTCCCACCCGCAATCTTGCCACGACACGCCGGTCGTTAAGTGTGATCCTTCTCGACAGACATCCGCAACATGCCTCGTTCTTAGAGGCCGGGCTTGGGGCTGAGAACACATTCTTCCAGAGAGGGAGTATCAAGCGGGGTCTTTAGGATATGCCTTTCGGCAAAGGAAATGCCAACATAGAGCAGTGGATGTGAGGATTCAGGTAGAATAGTAAACAATCGTCATGTCTCAAATCCCAGAAACTGTGCTCTGTAATCATTCGCATCACCGTCGGTCTTGTTAAAATGAAATCCGGAGTACTCCACCAGCATACAGCCTTCCTAAAGCGCCCACCAAACCCATCACCAGCATTCTGATATTGTAAGTTCCTGTATCACTTCGCGCTCAGTATCTTTGCTGCCGGTATCCATTAACGCTTGGGATTGCTTACTTCCGTTGTCTTGTTTCATCGTATCTTTGGCTCGACGCCACTCCTGTTTCATATTTCCTATATGGTACGAGCTGCCCATATGGGACACTCGACAGTTCAGTCTACATCAATCAACAGAAACCTTTGTTTCATCTGTTCTCAGCTTCTCCAGTCCAACACCTTCAGCCTTCGCCATGTCGTGTCCACCAAGTCCTTTTGGCAAAAAAGCAAAAACATACAACAGTTGGGATTCGCTGCTGGTCACCCACGCAACTAGTAGTCAACCGGTTCAAAGCTTAACTTCAGTGAGCAGACGGGGACTGGTGTTCTCTTCGACCTGTGGCCGTATGTGGTGGGCTGTGTTGCCAGTTGAATAATAGCTAACGAAAAAAATGGAAGCATTGTCAAAAGAAGTGTTAAGTCTCCGAGCGAGAGCGTTCTTGGGTTGGAATAGGGGACGTGCGTTAAGCTGCGAAGCATCTGCCCTCGATCACCCGGCTGAGAAGAAAGCTTCACGGGCCGCCTGAAAAATTATCATGGCCATCTCGCCTGGCTGATTTTGCAGACGGGACAGCTATGACTTTTTCGGCTGGTCCTTCGGCCAGAGTGTCGGCTTACATTAAGCTTCGGAGCTCCTCCCGCTGAACGAGCCGATCAGCAAAACTTCCGGGGTGTAAAAAAGACAAAAAACATACAGCAGTTGGGATTCGCTGCTGGTCACCTATGCAACTACTAGTCAACCGGTTCAAAGCTAAACTTCGGTGAGCACACCGGAACTGGTGTTCTCTTTGACTTGTGTCCGTATCCTTAGCTCAATGAGGAAAGTGCTAGAATCTGGACTAGCCTATATATTGTCATCCTTGCTAGCCAATGCTTTCCTCCGTCTTGCCGCCAAATTCAGCGCCAGATTTCCTTCGATTGGAAATTACTGACGCGCTAAGTGATTTTGGATGGGCAGTAACATGTGCTCGTCCTGCCTTCCGCATTGAGCCACAACGCCTCGCTTAAATCGCCCCGTCTTCGGCCTGTCGCCGGTTCCCCTTTCCAGAACTGGCCTGGTGGGACCTGCAAGCGAAGTATCATGAGTATCGGGAGGATCATATCTCAATCAAGCGGGCGCGCCTGTAGGGACCCCTGTTCCGTCTCCGCAGTGTCAGCTCCGCCTAACGTGACTCAGGCAACACTATCCCGCACTCCGATTCTCCGAGTGGGGTCGCTAGGGGGCTAAGTGTGGGGTTGTTCCGTGGTGAGGGAAGGGAAGACGAGCTGAGGCAGTGGCGCAGGTGGCGAGTGGGTTGGTGGCACGGGTTAAGTTGGTGGCGCGGGTGGAGTTGGTGGCGCGGATGGAGATGGTGGCGCGGGCAGAGGTGGCGCTCAAGAATCGGGCTCTCTGTGTAGGGTCTCAGATGACAAAGATAGGATTATCTGCCTAGCATCCTAACGCAGTTTCACGTCTTTATCAATGGAGGCTAATGAGAGGACATGGTGTACGTAACCGTCTCCCTTTTCCGGCTTTGATCAGGTTGAGCCAGGGGCTGGTCCCGTCTTCATCAACGCTCTGCTCGACGTAAGAACTGGGAGTGGAAAACTTTAAGCACAGCCACTACATTCCATCATGCCTTCTCTGTGCACTGAAGGAATGGTTAATTCCAGATGTTTCCAGATCCCCTTTGCATTGAAGCCATTACTTCACTGATCTGGCGACATTTCTGTACGCCACTGTTACCATTTGCTAGTGGAGTGCTTGATTCAAAGTCGTACCATTCCCATTTGTAATCCTTTGCCACTTTCACTCTCAAAAAGGTATAAAAGGGCTAACACCACAACGGAGGTGGGTGGGGAGGAGTTTAAGAGAAATTTTAGCAAATGAATTCCATGAACACTACTCGACCAGACCGACATCCCAAGCCAACCTTACCCTCGTGGACAGCGACAGCGACAGCTCTCGTACTGCGATACTCGACTGGAAGCCAAAGAAGCTTTTCCGTGCCTATGGCTAGCCATTGCTCCTGGACAATGATGGACCGTGGAAGATTCGATGCCGACGCCAGCCGCTTGCCGTCCGGCGAGAAGGCCACGGC
>ML996698.1:121922-150439 GCA_010356995.1 Trichodelitschia bisporula
GCTATATTCTTTCTTACAATTGTTGCAGTTTTCCTCTCCCTCCTCATGGTTGTACACAGGGTCGTATAGGACATCGGGCCCAGCCTTGTCGCGAGCGAAAAGAGACTGGTTGCTGAGCCTTGCAAGATAATCTAGGAAACCAACTCTTCCTTTCAGATGGCTGGCCTTCAGACTCGCCACCGCGCTCAGCAAGGCCATTGGGGGCGCGTTCAGAAATCCAGTTCGTTCAACCCCGTCCGGCCTGGTCTTGCCCAAGTCGTACTGGATCACTCCGCCACAATCCTTGGACGGCTGGCAAACGACAACGTCCCCAAGCCGGATGTCGGCTATTGCGCTCGGCACACCGCCTCCGATGCCGACCATGACGCCGAGTTGAACGGAAGTGAAGGTTGACTGCATTTGAGCAACCGCCGAGGCCGCCGAGTTTGTGCCCGTCAGCCCCAAGACCATGATGACAGTATTGTGTCCGCCAACGCAGCCGAGTGTGTAGCTATTGGGATCGGACGCGTCCTGGGGGAGAGGTTGATGCTCTTCATCGAGCATCTCCTGGGCTGCTGCAAGTTCAATCGGGAGCGCGCAAATCCACCCTATTGTGTAGTCTTCGTGACGAAGTCGGCGGGTTGGCTTTCTGTTGGTGGCTCTCTGGAGGGCAAGTGGTAAGGTTGAGGTCTGGCTGACGTTGCTCGCGGGGGCAGGTGTGGTGGTCTCACCAGCAACAGGTGAGGAGGGTCGTGAAAGACTGGAAGAGGCATGGAAGCGGCCCCGTGTCCGGATCCGCTTTGCAGGTGGCATCTTGGAAATAATGATGCTAGTCAAGAAATTGGGGACTTGTGAAAATGCAGGAGTGGAACTGGAGGTTAACGGCGAGGCTTTGGGGCTTCGAGCTGAGCTCAACTGCGGGGCAGAATGCCAAGAATGGGGCTGTGAGCTGTCGGGCGCGGAGGGGAGGACGAGATGGGAGGAGACACAGCCACATGCCACGGGGCATCAAGTTCTCCTACCAACTGATCAGTTCATAGACGAAGACTTCGCTGGAAGACATACCCGGTTGTTCATCCATGTTGCACCGCCCACGCTGCTTGCGTCGTCTATGCCCGCGTCATAGGTGCTGTACGGGATATCGAGACTGACCAGGGCTCGAGCATAAACAGGCTCGGGAGGATGCCGGTGTGGCGGTCATGGTTTTGCGCGGGAGTTTGGCAGCGCAGTGAGGGACAGACGGGGCGTACAGACTGTTCTGATGGAGGAGATTCGTAGTTGATTCTGTGGAAGAGGTGGCCGGATAATGTGTGAGATGGGTGTCAGCAAGCGTCCTGGTGCTGGATTAAAGGCTCGATTGGAGTTGAGCAGACGACATCGTATCAGTCATGTTGTATCGTGTCGTCAGCGCGGGACTCGAGAAACACAGTACCGCGGAACAATTGAGCCCGCAGGAGCGTGCGGCCGTTCCAACTGCGAAGGAAAGGCCTCATCCCCATCGAGGAGAAACGACTGTCCATCTACAACTCCACAACTTGTCGTCAACAGGCCAACAATGGTAAAAGGTTGAAGTGCTAGACAGCGCCTAGCTTCCCCTCGAACTACCCTAGCGGCTCCTCCCGTCCATCAAGCGGCCCCATGTGGCCGTATCCATCGCATTCCCTGCCTAGCAAGTACCCCATTCTACTACCTCTTCGTTTGCGAATAAACCGCACCCAGCTCTCCCCTCGTCGGATGGGCTATCGGAAATCACCTAGGCATACTCGCAGCAAGTCGCGCCGCGCAAAGCCTTACGTATCAGCGTATCGCTCCCAGTGTGCAAACCTTCACCGGCAACTACCCCACCGCCCCCCCGCACCTACACGCAGCCACCCTTCTAGCAACCTCTCCCGCACAGCCCCTCCTGCGGCCAAACGGATAACCTCTACTACTACCAGTCTACTACCAGCTGCAGCTGCAGCAACTCATCCGGTGGTCGCAAGCAAAACTACCCGCAGTTCCCGACCCCCCCGCAGCACCGCCGAAACCTCCGCCAGTTCGTGACCCTCGCACCTCACTACTCCCACTTTTCGTCTAAGCGCCCGCAGAACCCATACTCACCTACGTCCTAACCCTGACCCACCGTGGCTTTGTCCATGGCACTGGCTCCCCCTCGGAAGCCAGCCTAATCACCGACGCCACCTCCCTGCTGACCAGCACGCTGCCCCTCCCCCCGAAACGGCCCCTCCCGCGCACCCCGCACGAAATTCACGCTCCCAATATCTGGCGCCACGAACGTGTGCTGCCCGTGCGGTACATTACGGTCGCCAATCAACTTAACGCCCAGCAACAAGCCCTCGTACGCTCCCGTCCTCATCCGCCAGCGCGCCCGACACGCCCGCCTCAATGCCCCACGCGAGCCAAGTAGGCAGTCTGTGCTCGGGCAGCGTGGCTGCTAGGGTGAGATCAGGCGAAAAGGTAGGCGAGGCAAGGGGTAAAGCGAGATGAAGAAGTGGGCAAGACGAAGGCGCGGGCGAGACGAAGGGGTGGGCGAGATGAAGGGGTGGGCCAGACGAAAAAGCGGCATGCGGGAGGACGCATTGAGGCGGCAGCGATGGAGAGACCCAAGAAGGGCACGAGGCGGAAGCTAGACAAAGTAGCGGAGGGCTGATTCTCGATGCTGGGTAAGCCGCTTTTTAGATTTTCTAATTCATATAATTCGTCTGCTGGAATTTGCTAGCCATCAAACAGGGATACCGAGCACTCTAAGCGCCGGACTTCTTGGAAGCCTGCATTGGGGAAATCTGAAGCTAGAAAAGCCGTTACAAACCGCCGGATTTGGCGGCTATTTGCCCGGGGACACAGGTATATGTCTGTGACCTATGGCCGTATGTGATTGTGCATGTCTGAAAAAGGGTTATGAGGCACTAGGCCTAGTGAGCCCTAGCTATTCCTCATCGAAGCGTCTGGCGGCGCCGTTGGCAACAAGATAGTCCGAACTGCTGATCTTCGACGGCGTAAAGCTGCCTCAATGACTTAGAAGACCCAGCCCGCTTGTCGCCATTGACCTCCAGTTGAGGACAGCCTGGCAGACTCGGCGAAAGAAAAAGATACATCCGAACCAACGTCCCTTCGAGCCCCATGAGCTTAGCAAAAAGAGACGCAGCTGGGATGCACGTAGACCGAGAAGAAAAAATGATTGAACCGACAGTGACAGGACTCGAACCTGTGCGGCCGAAGCCATATGATAACGATGATTCGAGTCATACCCATTAACCACTCTGGCACACTGCCTTTGGGTAAACTTTTGCAGGCGTTTGTAATTGTTGAATGGCAACCATTGCCTCCACCTGTTGTTCCGCTTTGTCGAAGATTTTCGGGGAATTGATGCATCATTGGGCCCCCGGCATGAACAAGAGGCGGTCAAGGTTCCCAGATGCAAGGTGCGGAAGCCCTTAGCCAATGGGCTGCGCATGCTGTACCGTGCCGGACTATCGAACTCACCTGAAGAAAATCTGCAAGGCTGAAGGACGAAGCAGGGTGGGCACGGACCACCGTTGCCGGTGGTCGGAGTGCAATCCCTCTCGACATGAATCACAGCATTTGGCCGATTCCAGTTGTCTTCGTGCTATTAAGAAAATCCCAGCGTGCGGGAACTTGCACGTTTCACATTAGAAAGGATATCCGCGCATTCAGCGATCCGATCATAAATGAGTCGCGTGAGAAGCCGTATATGGAGTATGGTCTGCCCGCCAGCGTGACCTCGGGTATCGGTGGGACAGCACGCAGTCTGAGGTTGCTTTGCGGATACACGGGGTCCAAGTGCTTGAAGATTCGTTCTTCGTTGCAGAGAGAGAGGGCCAATGCGGTGCAGATGGTAGTGAGAAAAGCGGTAAGCGGTCAGCGCCGTCCTTTGCCGACATCACGATACTTGATGAACATTCACGTGAGATTTAATGGTCAGAACAGCTGAGAAACATTGGAATGCAAATATCGGTTGGATTGGAGATCTCTAGTAAACTACGTCGCGCGAAAGCAGAGGATTTAATGTAATTTGCAAGCTCGAAGATGATCACAACACTCAACCAGCGGCATTAGAAGCGACCTCCTCAGATTCTGACTAGAACTAGGAGCAGCATCTGAAGTATCTGATTCATCGCCCACATACTCGCTACCTTCCCCCTGCGCACAGGCGCGTCAATCCTCTGCAACATCGATCCGAGAGTTGACTATACAGGTCAGAAACAACACGGAGACTCCGTTCTCTTTGAAGTACGCAAGCCATGGCGCCCTGGTAGTGGCATAGGTGAGCATCCTAACCTTTGAGTCGATGCCAACCTTTGCCCAACGGAACTGAGGCTTCCGGGTTATCTTGTCGAAGTTCCACTGACGAATTGCGTCTTCCCAGATTTTCATGACTGGGCCTCCGCACTTCTAGCCTTCAGAAGGGTTGGTCTGCCGCTCGGTCATATCGCTAAGTTTGTATACAACGACGATATTTGGTCGGTCTTTGCTGTAGCAGGTTAGATGTGGATGTCAAATCATCTGCTAGGACGACATACCCTCTTCGGCTTCTTCAAATTAAGGAGAGCGGACCCTTGCTTGATGTCTGAGAGTGTCTCGTGGCCTGCTAGGTACACACAAAGTACTTTGATGCAAGAGACGTCACTCGTGCGTGCGCAAACTATAGTGGTCAGCTTCACGTCGGCCAATAATGGTTGTGGAACGTACTTGCGCGTATATATCCATCGCCGGGTCGTCAGCCCAATTGAAGCCCGACTTCCATATGTTCGAAGGAGATTGTACGTTGAGCCTGGCACTCAGTCCCACGATGACCCTGAGGTCAGGCTCTATATAATGACATCGGATGTTGCTGATGTATGCCCAGACTGCCGGTGGATATGGAGGCGGATCCCAACCAGCGTGCGCACTTTCGCAGCAATGATAGCCGCCAACTGTTCGGTGTCGACTCAAAGCGAGCCTTCTCAGCCGCGAACTGCACCGGCGTCAACCGACCAATCTGGTAGCTCCCCAGACACATCTGACTGGTGGGTTTTAGCCGTCGCAAATGAATGAGTGAGTATATAGCAGAGGAAGAGTATAGTAGGTGATATAAAAAGATGGTGTGTGTTGATGAAAAGAAGTGGAGGAGAAGTGCGAGGGAGATGGGGTCATTCGATTAAGCGAGCAGTCCCGTGAATGTCTATTGGTCAATGGCTTCGTCCCCGGGCGAAACTGAGGGAAGGAACGACGCTCTGGGTCCAGCACTAGCATCGCTCCTTCCCCGCAGTACGGATGCGCTGACTCGCAGCGAAGCACGTAAGCTCCGATGACTTGCACGGCTCAGAACTTCGAGTCAAGCCCAGTTGCACAGGTTGAAGGCTTGAACATGCACAACGCGATGGCGGCCAAGCGGTGGCATCAATGGGACGGCCCGGTCCGCCTTAGCACCCAGCTCGTCGGGATTATGCGGGGTGCTGATCGGCAGTCAGTGGACGTTCTGATTTGCTTGAGCTGCAGGAGAATTGGAGACTTTCCCCCAATACCAACGTATAAATCGCGAGTGCACCGCACCTTGCTCTGCAGCTGCTACCACACCTCCATACCTTCTCAACTGGCCCACAATTACCCTGCTGACACCACCTTACCGCCCTCCATATTTCTCAGCTGGCCCCGTAACTACCCTGCTTACATGACTATACCTGATGTGGTTATGGAAGGAACATTCTTATGTAAGCGAGATCATGATGTAATGCGAGTATGATGGAAGGAAGGAGCAAAGGAGGATACCTGGCATCGTTTATTTAAACCTCAAGAGTCTCTGACTCTCTCCATCTCCTCGTCTTTCATCAACTCTTTCACAATAACCATATTGTATACACGTACCAATGAGCCTTGTTCTATATCAATACCTCCCTCTCCATACCTTGCAAGTCGGCTCGTGAAGACCCCGCTTGTTGTCGACATCCTCCATAAATACCCTCTCCCCTCCACTCTTCGACACGCATCCTCGCCCCAGTCCTCCATTCATCCACCCACCTTTTCCAGCACACGCATGTCCTTTGCGACCTCCCAACACACGCACCGCGTCTGCAAACGCAGCCTCCGCATCCCCCTCGCCCCGTCCCCAGCTCTCACAGCATCCCCATACCATCTCCGCCGGTATGGGTCCTTCCGCCGCCACCTCTCCCGGTTCCTTTCCTACCACCTGTCCCGGTCTCCCTGCTACCGCCTTTTCCGGCCCCTTTATGCCGCTAGGTATTTCACCGACTTTACAAGTCTATTCTCGGCTAGCCTATGTTCACAGAAGGACAGCCCTTACCGTAGCACCTCCTAGCGCCCCCTCACCCTCCCCCTCCCGCCTCGCCGATGTACTTTGATGGCAGGACGATCGCCTCTGCATAGGGCTTACCCTTAGGGTACGTGGGTGACGCGAGCCCGGAGGAGATGGTAGTACTACTCTAGCCCACCGCCTATCTCGGGGTCACACCTGAGGAGCGGGTGCGGCAACTGATAGCTCTCCTACTAGAGCCGCTATATCAGCCGTAGGCTAAAAACCTACGTGCTGTTATACGGCTCTACCAGGAGGGTTCCCTTTGGTGTAGACCCAAGGTTTGCACATTGGCACTGCAGTTCGGCATACGTTGCCCCAGGACAACAGTACCGAACACCCTTTCGGGCGGCGCCGTCAAGCACCACACAACTAAGCTTCAGTCCCATCCTTCAAGACGGACTGAACAATCTCTTCCATGCAACTCTTAGAGGAGTATATCCAGCTAGGATTTCAGTTGGCAGCATTACAAACAGTCAGGCGTACCGTACAAACCGAATTTGTTCAAGCCTGTACTCGCCCAGTTCTTGGAAGAATACCCTTTTGAGCCAGTGGACAGTCCTGAAAACTGGCGCGACAGTCGGGAAGAAATCGAACCAAGGCTCAGGGACTTTGTCACAGCGACCTTTGCCACGATACCCTTCTCCGCTCTAAAATCGTCTACGTCCAGCAAGGACTCGTCGTCACCCCCCAGGAGTCCTTCCTCTCTAAAAGCCACCTCTGGCTCAAGGTATGCATATCCGTCAACTGTTCGGGCTTTATCCACAACGCGAAGGTGCTAATGCCCATTTAGAACCAGAGCCTCGGCGGGATGCAAGCTCCTCAGGTGCCGACGGCCTCCTATCTGGCTCACCCCCGGATGCCGACGGCGGATGTATGAGCTTTTTCTTTCTTTTTCCTTTTTATCTGATGTTTTCCAAGGTGTACTCGTACTGCCAGATCCGCCCCCCTTTGAAGGAGCTCCGGTTTTATAACCCAGAATTGTACCCCTCAATGAAGCCATGTCGGCGAATGCCATCCAAGTCAAGGTGACCTTGAATACGGGAAGCACTATAACCGTGGTCTGGTGGCACGAGTTGTGGCTGTTGGGGCTTTCTGTTGCTTTACCCCATACTCGGGTATATTACGCGGATGGCGCCAGTGAATAGTGCTTGTTTTTGGTGATAGAAGTACAACTTTTGGATGGTGCCGGACATTCAGTATCGGATAGGTTTATGGAGGGGGGGATTGTTCGGGTTTATCATTTGGGATTGGATAGGTTATCGGGCAGGGCTTTACCTGTGCAGATGTTTAAGGGCAGTCTTGAGGGACGTACTCCATTATTCGTAGCGGGGTGTAAGAGTAACTTAGCCGCTATACTTCCTCGGTAGTTAGGGATATTGGCATAGGGATGATGGGATTGAAACTTCGCGTATTTCTGGGCGTTCATGGCGAAGGTGGGATTTGAAGCTTTGTGTATTTCTGGGCGTTAGAGAATCTCCTTTTCAAATCAATGGCTTCCAGACAGTTCCGACGCCCTCTGTTCGGGGAATTATTAGATCGAGAGGCAACTTTTCTTACATCGACAGGTTGCATCGACAGGTTGCAGTTGAGCGGGTAATCGAGACTGCTCGCCCAGCATGCAAGTTCAGCCTCGCCAAATGCACCCTTATCATGGAAGACGGAACCAATTCAACACCCGCAAGCCGATTCTATGCCCAAAACTCTTATCATTACACATCAGATACACTATACAGTCTTCTCCTCCGTCTCTTTACCACCACATCCACTAGTTCTATAACCGATCATCCCCATCCCTCAGGCCTTCCGCCCAAGCCTCCGAGTCATCACTTTCGCTCTCTCCATCCATCATCCCAGCTGACCACGCCGCCGCATCGTCCTCATCTGCGCCCGGTGGGGTTGTGGGAGTAGCGGGCGTCGGCGTTGTTACGTCCCAGCAGCCGAGCCAGCCGGGGGTCATACATGCCGAAGTCGTGGGTGGGGCTGCCTTGAAAGTTGACGTCTTTCCCGGTAAGGTTGATGACTTAGCCGTTGATGTTGTGGTCTTCGCGGTTAATGTCGTGGATCTTGCCGTAAATGTTGTGGACTTCGCAGTTGATGTTGTGGACTTCGTGGCTGATATTGACGACTTCACTGCGGATGTTGAGGTCTTCGCCGCTGATGTCGAGGTCTTCGAACTTGATGTTGTGGTCTTCGCGATTGACGCTGACGTCTTCACTGCCGATGTCGAGGTCTTCGCCGCCGAAGAGGGCGTCTTCCCCGCAGCCGTAGACACCGACGTTTTCCCCGTCGCCGCCGTAGACGTCTTCCCCACCACCCCCGTCCCCGTCCCCGTCAACTCCGGCGGATCCCAACACCCAAACAACCCCATACTCTTACACAACTTCGTCGTCGTCGCCGTCACACTCCCCACCGTCGTCCTCGCCCCCGCCGTCCCAGTTAACGTAGTAACCGGCGTCGCAACTTCCGGACTATCCCAGCACCCCACAAACAACCCCGGCGTCTCACAACTCACCGTCACGGGCGCCGTCAAAACCACCTCCTTCCCAGTCGTCGTCACCGGCGGACACTGTCCCGCCGTAAACACACTAACATTCGCCCCCCCCGGCGCCGCCGTCCCACTAACAATCGGAATCACCCCCTCCCTTCCCCACCCCGGCCTTTTCGGCACAGCCCCCACGCTCGGGTCCGCGCAGTCAAGCACACTGCACCGCTCCGTACAATTCCTTAGGCATATATCGCCGCAGTCGCGCGTGCCCGCGGGACACGAGCAGGCGCACCGCTCGGCGGTGGAGAGGGAGAAGGACCACCCGCCGAAGAGGGTCCCGACGGCTTCGGCGTAGGTGTCGGCTAAAAGGTCGCAGCCCCAGTGGGTCCAGGAGAGGGGGTTGGGGGTTGCGCTGGGAGGGGGGGGGGGGGGGGGGGGGGGGGGGGGGGGGGGGGGGGGGGGGGGGGGGGGGGGGGGGGGGGGGGGGGCGCGCCGGGCTGGGGCGGCGGTGGGGGGTTTGCTGTTGGTTGTGGGAGGGGGGGAGGTGGGAGGAGAGCCGGTGTTGGTATCGGCTCCGTAGTACGCGTGGCATGCGGCGTGCATGCAGTCGCGGAAGCGGGCGTTGCACTCCTCGAAGGGGGTGCCGCAATCATCTGTCTTCATTAGCCCTCATCCCAAATCCATCCTCCCTCCCCCCCCCACCCCATATCCCCTCCCCCTCCCGCCAGGGAGGTTCCACCGGGGCCGAGACCACTCACCATAGCACAAATCATGCATATTACAACAAACCGTAAACCTGAAGTCAGGAACCTTCATCCCATTCTCCGCCCCACACCCGTTAAAACTCGCGGGACGGGCGCAGTGCTTCTCCTCCGCCACCAATCCAAACGGCACGACGGGACAGCGCGGCGCGTACCCTTTTTGGTCCCGGTCGTTGACGAGGCCCCATACTGGGGAGGTGAGGAAGGCGAAGGGGTCGTAGTGCGTGGTGTGGGAGGGGGTTTGGCGCCGGTGGAGGGTGGGGAGGATGGTGGAGAGCCACTGGCGCATACGGGAGGAGGGGGGAGGGTGGAGGTTCCGAGCGCGTAGGTGTCCGGCTTGCCGATGCCGTACCAATTCCATCCCGGGGGGGAGATGCATCGTCAAGCTGCCGTCGCATTCGACGCCGAAGACGCTTGTCAGATAGCCCCTCCCCGTCCCTCCTCCATCTGCTCCATCCTCGCCGAACACAAACCCGACCCGTCCATCCTCCCATACTGCAACCCGCTCTTCGCCCAGCACCAAGTCCGACCATCTATCCCGTTAGCCCGTAAGCGTCACTCATCAGAGCTACTCACCCTTCACGTCCCGCCCCGGGCCTAAGCCTGAACTCTGGAATCACGGGTAAGATAGAGGGCGCTTTCGCGAGCACGCCGTCGATGTTCGTGAAGGGGATGCCGTCGGCGGGATCAAGGAGGCGCTGGGGGTTTAGCTGGGATGGGATGAGATGGGGAGGGGGACTTACGAAGACCGCTTCCCTTCCCTCAGGAAACACACACGGCCTCGCAACTTCCACCGCCGCCCGTGCATACCCGCAGACAAGCAGCAACGCCGCCCATCTCGTGAATCGCGACCCGCGTACCATCAGACGTCCAAGCACACAACTGCTGGAAGCCGTGTATTACCACAACCAAAACGCAGAACAAGAAACAACAAGAAACAACAAGAAACAACAAGAAACAAACCTCAGCTCAACAAACCCACCACCCCATCTATCCCCCCCAACCCCAACCCACCCTCTGAACACCCAGCCCTACCGCCGCATATTAACCCCATACCCCGCGCTATAGTGCCCCGCAAGCGACGTTCCAAAGCCCTAGAACCACTTGCCACGCGAAGATGGCAAGTAGATGAGATACGCACGGGCCGAGCCATTGATGGGCGCGTCACTGAGCCGATCGGCGGGAGCGAGTTTCGGGCGCTGGGCATCGGAGTCAGTACTCTCCTCACTCGGTACCAAGTACCCAGATAGGCACATGTAGAATTGTGATATCGCTCATAAACGTCTACAACATACGGATTATATGCCCCCCCCCCCCAAAAAAAAACCCGCCCAAAACGCCCCCGCTGAACACACTCACTCTCCCTTCTTCTCTGCCTTCGCCTCGTCTTTCCCCTCTCCCTCCCCCCCCTCCGCCTCAAACACCAAATCAACCTGCTTAACCGGATGCACCAACATAGCAGGAAGACACATCCTCCCCTCCCCCTCAACCTCATACCTCTCCCCCCCATCCGCATCAACCCTATACCCCATCCACCTCTTCCACACATTCGGCGCAAACCCAGCGTGGTAATACCAGCTCGTCCCCAAAAAATGATGCTGCCTCTCCTCCGTAAAAACACTACTCCTCGCCCCGCCACTCGCCCCATTCCTCCCCCCATTAAACACCCTCGCAAGATACCCCGTCGGCCACACCCGATCGATATACACCGGATGCGGCGCGTACACCGCCTTGAACCCATGATGCAACGCACAGCTCGCAGGCCACATCTCGCTGAACATGCTCTTGCGGCCAAACACCGTATCCCCATGCATGCGCATCAGCAGTTTCCGACTATACCGCCCAAACGTATTGATCGCGGCACGCCGCGGCGGCAGGCCCTGCGACGTATTATACCCCGTAACATCCTCCGCAAGCAACCACCCCGTCCCCGCGGGATCGAACAGCGGATTGAACACAACAAGATCCGCCTCCTCCCCAACACCCCACGTGCCCTTATCTGCCTTCTCGCTGCCCGGCGGGCGGACATCGTCTTTCGAGTCCAACTCGTCATTGACCGGGGGTTCAGGGCCCCAGACGGGCTTTTCGGGCTTGCCGGCGGAGGCCATTTCCTCCTTCACGCCCGCCGGGACATCCGGGTTGTGCGCGAGCGCCGCGTAGATATTCCCCTTACTCGCGGTCCCGTGCTCGGTCTGCACGCGCACCATGTGCGAGAAATCTTCCCAGGTGCCATGTTCCGCCGGGACGTAGAAGCGGGCATTGCGCTCCCACAACCCTTTCCGGGGCTGGGCTTTCGCCCACGAGCCAACGCGGTCGAGGAGGTGGAACCAGTGCCCCGTGTACCGCATGTCCATCTCGAACTGCCAGAAGAAGTCGTACTCCGGGTGTTGACGCGCGAAGTACGTGACAGGCTGCCAGGTCGAGCGGTACGCGCCATGGACCGGTAAGTCGCGGTAGTGGCTCTCGTGCAGGCCGCCGTATATCAGACTCATCTGGCGCTCGCTCCACAGCGTGCCCATGCCGCGGAACTCAGCTGGCAGAGAAGCATTCAGCACGCGCTGGTAGACCTCGTCTTCAGCCCAGATCTGCAGATTGTCGTCCTTGACGTGGATCAGGAAGTGCACGGTGTACGCGCCGCCCGTCTGCAGCGCGAGTTCGTGCACGAGCGAGCGTAGGAAGAACAGATCCTCAGCGTCGTAGTCGTAGTCGTGCCACGTGCGGATCACAACCGCCGTGCGCGGGAGCAACGTCTCCGCCCTATCACTCGCCCTAAACGTTTGCCTCCCATCCTCGCCCATGCCCGTAACATTCCCCCTCCCCTCCGCGGACTTAAAAATCGGCGGTTCATCCTCAGGCCCACCCACCGCCATCGTCTGATAAAAGTGATTCGGGCCCTTACGGCTTGGGCGAAGCCGATGGCGATTCGCATCCTCGCAGCGCCGCTGCGCGTCCGCCCAGTGCACCTTGCGGTAATCGACGTAATCAGCGCCTTCCCAGACCTTGTCCGCGCCCTCGCGGTCGCCGTCCATGCCAGACCCGCTGCCGCCTTTTTTCTTACTATACCCCAGCCCGTACGGCCCGAGGCGCCCGTACCGCTCGAAGCACACATCGTTGCGCAGGCCAAAGATGTCGTACGAGCCGAAGATGTGGTCGGGCATGCCCTTGGGAACGCCAGGGAAGGCGCGCACGGCGGGGACGCGGACTCGTTTCTCAGCATCGACGAAGCAAGGCTCCGGGCCGTCGCCGGGGTAGGGATCGAATGGCACGTCGTCCATCGGGATCGTGCGCTTGACCGGCTCCTTCTCCTCCTCTCCAACCTCCTCCTTCGTATCTTCTCTGGCTGGGTATTCCGGCACATTCTTTTCCCTCGGCACCAACGCCCTCACACCCCCATGATATCTTTGCAAGAACGGAAACGCCTCCCACACGTGCGGCGGCGGCGGCGGTTTCATTTCCCCCGTCTCGACGCTGCGGATGCTGGCGTAGTGCTGGCGCGTCAGGGCGAGCATGAACAGCACCACTGTGCTGATGAGCGCGAGGCTGAAGATACGCCCGCCCGCGCGGGGGGAGCACTGGCACCAGGGACGGCGGGGGGGAGGGGCGTAGGCGTGGGCGCGGGCGCCGCGAGAAGGAGAGGGGGAAGGGGAGGGGGAGCGCAGCATGGGGGCGTGGGAGGCGGAGGAGGCGCGGCTGGAGTAGGCGGATTGGGGCGAGGGGGAGGATTTCTCGAGATCATAGTCGCTGTCGTTGTTGTGTCGTTTGCGTTTGGCGGAGGGGAAGGAGGAGAGGTGGGTTGAGGGGGACATTGTGCTGGGGCATGTGGGAGCTTGTGCCAGGCGGTGGAAGGTGAGGTCGAGGCGGTTAGGGAAGCATGTGCATGAAGTATTTACAGATGGGGTTGGTGGTGGTTGTTGGGTTACCTGGTGCGAGTTGGGATGGTGGTTTGTAGCCGGTTTGCTTCGCGCACCTCGCCATCTCTAGGGGCGACCGAGGGCACGGGCCCACCCCCATCCTGCGGGCATCGAGGCATCACCGCATATGAGATGAGGCATCAACACTCAACTTCATCTTGACAGGTCACTGTGCCACTTTGCAATAACATTCTCACTTTTTCTCGCCCTATTCTTAGCAATTAAGCCGTAAGGGCTCGATGCCTTTCAGATAGATACATTCAAATGGCCTCAATTCTATGCGATCGCCATCAAGTCCACTGCCCCCGCCATCCAATCCGCAGTGCACAGTGTCGAGACATCGAATCGATTGCGCAAAGTAATAAAGTCTACAGATATTGATACACCACAACTAACTCACTCAAAGCTCAGGGGCAAAGTACACCTGTCACGATTAGCACCGTCCCTCTTCGCCACCATCTCAGAAGAAAACTCACCGGATGAATGCCCATAACCGGCGCATACCCCCCCGCCGACTTCCCATGCTCATGCCCCATCGCCTCATTCAAATGATGCGCCGTAGTGTTATACGTCGCGCCCACATGAATAATATCCCCAACCTCAAAGCTCGCAAAGTCCCAGCAAGCCGTGGTATCCGACAGATGCAGCCCCTCGTCGTTCTTCTCGCCCGCCTTGCCGTTGCCGCTCATGTTGTTGATGCCCGTCTTCTCCGCGTACCCGGGCTTCGTGCCGTACAGCTGGTACGACGTGCAGGTCGACTTGCCGTTGATGTAGAGATTGGTCCAGACGCCGCCGTCGTGCGTGTGGCCGATGGTCGTCAGGATGCGCCCCCGCGTCGTCGAGTTCCACCCCGGGGACTTGAATTCGTAGAAACCCTCTTGCGGCGGCTGGTAACTGCCGTCGCAGCCCGTGATGTCCATCCAGAGCATCAGCGCGCTCTTGTACCCCGTCGTCGTCATCGGAACCCACTCCCATTTCTACCCCCATCAGTCAGTAAAGCCCCCCGCAACCGAAACTCCTCACCACTCACCATAACAATATAATACTTCGCAGGCTTCGTATCCTGATTGACCAGATCATACAACATATTCATCTGATCCCCCCTCTGCAACGGATACCCATACTTATACCTCCGATTAATCCGAATCGGCACCCTCTCATTCCCACTCGCAAACATGCGCGCCGGATACGGCACCGTCGTCCCACTGCAAATGATATCCTTCTGCGAACTCAACACCCCATACCCATTATGAATAATGATATGGTGCAGCCACGCCCCATCCGCCACATTCGCGACCCCCCCACCCACAAACTCCAAATCCGCCTGCATGGCCGTGATGTAGCACCCGCTGCACGGGCTGTTCATGTTCACATACAGCCCCTCCCGCATGCTGTGCGCGCCGACTTCAATCGGTCCATATCTTGTCGCAGTAACCACGCCCCCGTCCCGCCCCGTGGCGTTCACAACCAGATCCGCTTCCAGATTCAATTTGTCCTTCGGCGGCAATTCGTACACCACAGCCTTGTCCGGCAGCGGCACAATCTCCTTGCGCGGATGCGCCTGCGCCGGCGGCGCGGCGTCGCCAGTCGAAAACGCGTTCTGCGGTCCCGGGGCGGGCGCAGCGTGCGCAGCGCCAGCGAACAGGGCGGCGACGAGCCCAACAGCTTGGAGAGAAGCCTTCATCGTGATCGTCGGGCCGGGTACTCAAAGGAACGAAAGCGGACAGCGTCGAAGTAGAGAGTGTGCTCCCCCCTCCCCCACACACTCCGGGAACAAGCCGTCTATATCCCACTCCCAATTCCGCCAATTCCACAATATCGCCTCTTTGCCCCCGCTGGCCCTATCCCAGACTATGCCTGCCCACCCAACCCCCCGGACTCAATCCTCGGCCGTAGTGTGTGAGCTGGTAGCTCGCGTGCGCCATCAATGTCCGGCGACTAAGACTTGCCCTCTGCAAAGACAGATAAGCGGCGGGATGGGCGGAGGGATGGGGTACCGTAGACAACGTCCCTGATCGTCGGAATATCCGCCCAGCTGCACATGCATCTCGCGGTGCCGTATCACACACCATTGCTACACCTTCACACCACATTTCAGCGGTAATCCCCCATTAGCGGATATAAGCCCCCAGCTGATTCCTCAAGATCCAGCCTCACCAGATCGTCCCCATCCCTACCTCCTCCCTCACATATATTGCCCTCCCCACTTGCCACAGCCGCACATAAACGTACAACAGCATCTTAGCGAACCCTGCAGTGAAATTGACCAATTCGCTAATGAAAAAAGTTCGCCTCCAGCACGCGCACCACTTTACTCGATGAAGGAAATTCGCCCGCTTGCCCCAACCCTACCCACAGTACATATCCGAAAGGTCACAACCCAAATCCGAGGCTGCCAAGACTCGGCATCACAAGCCAAACGGAACCTCACGACGACCCCCAAGTTTCAAGTTTCAAAGATTCCGTGAGCCGCTTCCGTAGGGCGCAATTGTGGGGTAGCCTAGAATTAAACGGCCGGCAGAGCTTATTCACGCTTCCGCCTCTGAAGAACTCCCAGAAAAGCTAAATCACCACAATTGCACAAGTCGCACCTCAACTCAACAGAAAATCCGTAAATAAGAACGCACCCCTACAGTACTATCCTGCGGAGCAAGTCCACCCAGCCATCCATCAAGATATCAAGAGAATACAAGCAACCCGTCCCGCCACACGCTCATCTCCTAACGCTCATGAATGCCTGGTGGGTAATCGAACCCCTCCCGCTCGCCCCCGTAGAACTCTTCGCTCCAACCATAGTCTTCACATCCTCGTCCGCATCCGATGTCAAATCCACCGTCTCTCGATAAAATTTGTTGTTGGTCGTCGTGGGCTGCAAAGGGACTCGCTGGCGCTTAGCACAAACATCTTCGTATCCGAATATATTCTCCCTCTTCACCCCCGTAGAACCCTTTGCCCCAACCGTAATTTTCACATCCTCCTCTGGGTCTGATGTCAGATCCACCGTCACCCGATAATTTTTGCTGCATCCTACAAAAGGAGGGTTACAACCGCCGAAGGGCGTTCTGCATTTCAGATGGACAGGTGGGCGAGCGACAGGAGTGTTGTAGGCCCGTGAGGGACGAGCGACAGTAGTGTTGTTGACCCCAGTGGGACGAGTGACAGGAGTGTTGTCGGCGAATGTGGGACGACCGACAAGCCTGTCGATAGTTTTTTTGGCCTTCCAAAAGGCAACAGCACGCCTGGCGTCCGGATCTTCCTGCCAGAACGTACCCCGGGTACCACCCTCCTGCCGTGGAAGCAGGCCGGCCCCGGAAGAAGCATCCATGGGGACGGGTCCGTGCGTGCTTCCAGACTGCGCATGGAAGAGCTGGGGGTTGCGAGTAGGTGGACGATTTAGCGAGGGAGAGGGATGGTGCAAATGAGGATATGGAATGGCCCCATTGGCGTTGAAGTGGAGAGGAGGTACGCGAGGCGGATCTTGACGCAAAAATGCATATCGGGATGGGGCCGGTTTAAACTGAAAACCGTTCTGCTGGTGTACATCCGGGTCTAGCTGGCTGGTATCCACTACGGCTTGGCCACCTCCAGGCGCATACGGGCCAGCGTTCTTGAATGCCTGATTGCCGCCATTGATGATGGTTTCACTGGGTACGTGTGGAGCATGCGACTGCGGATGAGGCTGATGAATTCCTGTCCGCGAGGGAAGTAAAGACGGTTGATTTAGCGGAGCCGGCTGGCGCAGTGGGGGCATCTGAGAAGGGACCATTGCGTTGCGGAAATTCCGAGAAACTTGGTGGTCAGGGAAGCGCGGAGTCCGGAATGGCACTTGCTCGGATTCCGTGCTTGCTTGAGGCTGGTGGTGTGAAGGCTCAGGTGAAGGCTCAGGTTCAGATGAAGGCTCAGGTTCAGGTTCAGGTTCAGGTGAGGAGTCATCGACACCCCACGCCTCCTCAATGTCGAGGCGCATTCCGGGCGTGAGCCTGAGGCCGCCCCACAAGGGTTTGCGTTGGGTGGATGCGGCGGGCCTGTCCGCGGGCGGTGACTTGTTTGCGCGAGCCCTGGCGACAGGACGACGGTGAGTCGAAGGTTTCCGCTCCGTTGGAGTGCGTTGCGGAGAGGTTTTGCGCGGTTCCGGCGTGCAGAAGCCATTGCGTTGCGAGTTCAAGCACTGTCGCTTTGAAGGCGATGCGTGGCCAGTGTCTTCGTCGGGCAGTCGCTTGGACACTATGTGAGGAGGAAGGCGGGCACCCTCCGCGGGTTGCGCATGAGCTGAGCGGTATTCCCATATCCTACTAGGGGCTGGCGGTTCGATTCCATGGCTGCGAATGAAATCACGGAGGTTGGCGTTCTCCCTGTTCTTTGTTAGCCCGGTATAAGGAGGATATTGCGCGATGATACCTTGTCAGGTCCTTAAAGCCTTCCATGTAGTGTGAGACTTCGGGGTCCAGGGCTTTTCGGCGAGTGATTTCTGCATCGAGTTCTTCATAGGATTCGACTGTGTGCAGCACGTGGCCCAGGAGCATCCGGGACTCTGCCAGCTCCATCTTGATGTGCTCCCAATTCTCCTGGTCTCCATCTTCGAGCCCCCTCACCAGGGTGCGAATCCGTTTCCAGCACTCCGTGGTGTGGTCCATGAGTTTGTCCACCTCCTGCACCTGACGAGCTACTCCGGTCGGCGGCATGGCGTTGGACGTTTTGAGATTCGGCGTCCGGTCGCCTCTCACAGTCGATTGGCTGGAAGAGGATGCGGGCATTTGTGGACGAGCTGTCTTGCGAGGCTGTGGGTCTTCCCTTGATGCTATTGCTAGCTCTACACAGTGGAGATTCTGTGGCGACTGCTGCACGGATGCTGCGCAGCGCAAAGGTTCGAAGAGACAAACAGGATCGATGCGGTGTTGGGTGTCGGAAGCTTGATAGCAAGTATCGCTGCACGGGATCGATGCTATCAGTTCGGCGTTGGGTGTTCGAAAGCTTGATGGCAAGGCTCGTTGCCGAAAGAGATCGAGAGGATTGATGTGACAGTGGGTTGTGATGGAAAGCTTTATGGCCAGTATCGCTGTCAGGAAAGATCGACGGGATCGACGCGATGTTCGGTGTTGGAAAGCTCGATGGGAAGTATCGCTGCTGCGTGTTGAGAAGCTGCGAATGAGGATGTGGTGGAAGTGATCGAGGTGGATAGCTGATGGAAAGCTTGATTGCAAATATCGCTTTTACAAAAGAGATAGTTGCGGATGAAAACGAGGTGGAGGTGCAAGTGTCGCTGGCGAAGGAGAGAGCTGCTGATGGGAACGAGGGTGGAGGTAGCAGGGGGACAGTGAATGGAAACTCCAAGTGAAGCTAGTGCTACTGCACTCGATGAACAATGGGTAAAGCACGCCCCCGAGCCCCGAGTCGTTGAACAAGAGGGAGGAACGACCCCTCGCCAAGACCCGATATCACCTGTTGAAGCTATCGCGACCGCCAAAAAAGCAAGCAGCATGCATGCAGAGGGATCACCATTCTACTTTCAATACCTGTTTATCTGAGTATGTACATGCCACAAAGCCACTAGTGAAATGTCCGGCAAGGATAGCTATGACGTTAGCAGAGCCCAACGGCGCGTGGAGATAACTTACTCTCCCTCATACGACTGATCCTGGAGCAGAGTGTACCTGCGGTAGCCCTCTTGCGGAAGCGGTGTCTGACCCGCAGGCAGCGGAGGCTGTCCATCCGGACCCAGCACGCCCTGAGCAACACCCGTCTCCTTCGCAAAGTACGTCGCCAGGCTCTCTTGCTTCGCAGCAACCAGCTGCTTCGTGCCTGCCTCGCCAATCTGCAGCACATCCTCCCGCGGCGCCGCCTTGCTCCCCACCGTCAACAGCGCAACCACATCACCCTGGGTCACGGCGCTAAGTTGAGGGTAGCGACGGCGCATGTCCCGCTTCCAGTAGGCATTCTCGGCGATGTCGGCAGCCGGGACCGTAAAGGGATCATCGTACGTAGCCGGGTCGAGCGCGCCGGGCGGCGGGTTGCGAAATTGCGGGTTGAGCGGGATGCCGGTGGAGCGCTTGGGGTCAACGGCGAAGATGCGGTTGATGAAGCCCCAGAAGCCGGTCGGTTGAACAGTGTATTTCTGCGCTGTGAGCGGGGCACTGCGCGCGTGTAGTAGGCTTACCTTGAATCCAGCTGATCTGGCCCCGGACTTGACCGCTGATACAGCGCGGCCTGCCGACATGGTGATGGTCAATTGGTGGTGGAGTGGGGAGGAGGTATGAGAGTGCGTTGGTGTGAGAGGTTGCGACTCTGTGGCGCTCGGTCTGAGTGGTTGGTCTGTGCGCGCGGAAGCCGTGACGCAGTGGCGGTGCATTTGGTGATCATCGACGCAAAACCTCAAGTCGACATCAGCAATTGAGGATAGCACGCGAGGGACGACTGTTCATCTACCTCAACTACGTTGTGACGGCCTTTTCTCAGCTTTTTGCTGGAACATAACTTCGCTTTTGCTAAGGTCCAGTCGCGGATGAAGCCCACCAAGCTCTGCTAATCCAGTCTCTACAAACGCACTCGAGTATTGCGACCCAGCACGCTGCTGTGGTCTCATCTCAGCATCTGCTAACATACAGTAGCAAAGAGCTTGATTCAGCTTCTGGCCTGGATAAGTATAGCACACGGTTGGATCCCGTCTGTCCTCTTGAATCTCCCTGAAAAAGCTAGCGTCCGAAGTCCTGCTAACATTGTATATCGTAGTGACTGACACTCAACGGAATGAAAACTCCAATGTCGCTCGGAGCATGTCACTCCAACGCTGATGACGCCCTATACATATGGCAGCTACTCTGTAACCGCTCTGGCGCGTCCATTGCAGCTCACTCTTGACCCCAACACCCGTTTCACCGTCACCAGACAACGCCTCCAAAGCTCGGTTCTGAAGCCACATTCCCCCACGAAGCTACAGCTGAGAAATACATCGTACTGCAGGCTAGCGGTTGGTGTGCCGGATGCATCAAGCTCGGCAATACAGTACCGCTGAAGCTCCTCCGGCGACCAATCATGTGCGACGGGAATGAGATCTACTAACATGCTTTCAACGAGCTTCCATTGCGGCTTTTCTTGGGGATAGTCGATATTCAATACTCACCGTTGCATCAAATGCAATCAGGACCCACATAGCTCCGTATAAGCAGTACCGTAGTATGTGCAACCGAAGCGCGGGGCACCTCGGTGTCTCGGTCTCCCTTGCACCGAGAGCCTATCGTCAACTACCCCGCCAACGCCTCGAGCTACAGCTTCCATTTCTCCCCTCACCAAGCTCAAAATGTCACTCAAAGGAAAGCTAGCTATCATCACTGGCGCCTCCCGAGGTACATCCTTCTCCCCTCATAAATCCTGCAGCTGCAACTAACACTAGCAGGCATCGGCGCCGCGATCGCCGAGAATCTCGCCGCGAAAGGCTGCAACGTGGTGCTAAACTACACGGCCAACTCCTCAGGCAACCGCACCGTACAATTGGCCATCGATCTCGACAAGCGCTATCCCGGCACCGTCTCAGCCGTCGTCCGAGCCGATATGGGCAGCGAAACGGGCCCCGCGGAGCTAATCGCAGGGGCGAAGGCCCATTTCCACGATCCCAGAACCAACGATCCCTTCCAGATCGACATCATCATCAACAACGCCGGCGTCAGCGTCAATAACGTGATCGCCGAGTGCGACGCCCAGGACTTCGCATACCAGTACAACGTCAACGTGCGCGGACCGCTGCTCCTCGTCCAGGCGGCAGAGCAGTACCTCCCGCACGACCGCTCGGGCCGCATCGTCAACATTTCCAGCGTGAGCTCGAGCCTGGGCTTCATCGGACAAAGCGTGTACGGCGGGACGAAGGCGGCGTTGGAAGCTATGACGCGCACGTGGGCGCGCGAGCTCGCAGAGCGGTGTACCGTGAATGCAGTTAACCCCGGCCCCGTCGCGACGGACATGTACGGCGGCACGACGCCCGAGTTCCAGGCCCGCATGGCAAACTTCATCCGCACCGCGCCGCTGATGGTAGCGCGGGAGGGCGTAGACTCGGCCGAGGTGTTGGAGCGGGCCAAGGGCGACGGCGGCCGCGCAGCGTACGCCTCGGAGATCGCGGGCGTCGTCGGCATGCTTTGCCTACCCGAAGCGGGGTTCACGACTGGTAGCGTGGTGTGCGCAAACGGTGGGATGAAGTTCTCGGTCTAGTAGTGGGTTAGGCGGCACGTGGGTGTCTGGATGTCACTGGTCTCTTTAGTTCCTACGGCTGATCGGGGCTAGCGGGCTTTGTTGGGTTCTAGGCCTGGGTTGGGGAAAAGGCGGGCGCCGCTTGGGCGGCGAGGCTCCATGCCTGTTGGTTCGTGCGGTATGTTAATGCCGCCACCGAATCGCGACATCGTGTGCAACACTACCCCAGGACTATGTCACTCCGCCGCGGCCGAGCCACCCAACAATGGTGAATAAGTTGCATTTTCTATCTCACGTAGTGTGTACTTTAAGGAACTTATTCGCCATACCGGGGGCGGATTCTATTGTGCGCGCTTTGTGCTTTGTGCTTTGTGCTTTCTTCGAGGGCTTTGCTTTGTCGCGTGCGCCATCTCCGCAATCTCGAGATATACCCTTGCATCATCGAAAGTCCGTGGCACACTTTATACCAAACGACCCCACTGCGCTCACGCGAGGCTTCTTATACTTGCCTGCGCCAAGTTGTCCGTTCTCAAACTATCTAGAACTAAACTCTTGTCTGGTCTTCGTTTCGTTCGTAGCCTTGGCGAACGCGCCAGCCTTGCCGACGACATCTCAGCCTTCTGTTCTTGGCCCAAGCCGCATGAGCGATGGCGACGAGAGATGGAGATGGGATGGTGAAACAGGAGGGGGCGGATGCAATGAAGAAGCCCGAGGCGCCTCTGCGCGCCTCCCCCGAAGCAAGCGTCACCGTCATCGAAGTTGTCGACAAAGACGCAGAATCACAACACACACAACCCCGCCGACGCGCATGGCGGTTGCGAGGAGCTCGCAGCCGGTGGCACGGATTACCTGCCTTCGAGCGCCGGCGCTGGATATGGTGGGCTGCGATACTGATTCTCACGCTCTCTGTTCTGGGGACGTTGTCCGCGATGTACGCTCCCTCCCTCCCTCTCAACCCCCCCCCCCCCACTGACACCACAACAGAACCTACCTCTCCCTCCTCACCGCCCTAATCCGTCACCTCACGCCTCCCGCACTGAACAACGGCCTGCACACACTCCTCTCCTTGTACCCGCTCTCCCCGCCTCCGGCTGCCGATCTCTGGCTGCCGAATTTCAGCAAGGGCGTGCAGCCGAAGCGGATTCATAGTCATAATGACTACGCGCGGGATATTCCGCTGTTGCGTGCGCTGGGCGCGGGGTGTACGGGTGTTGAGGCGGATATCTGGCCGATTAACGGGACCCTACTGGTTGGACACTCACGGAAAGCGCTGTTTACGAACCGCACGCTGAGGAGCCTGTACCTCGATCCGCTGGCTACGATGCTAGGGAAGCAAAACGAGCTCCCCCGAGTAGGAGACGAAGGACCCCGCGGCGTCTTCGACGAAGATCCAGACGAAACACTAGTCCTACTCCTAGACTTCAAAGATGCGCCCGAAAAAGCCTGGCCATTAGTCCAATCCCAACTCCAACCCTTCATCGACAACAACTACCTAACCCGCTGGAACGGGTCCGCCCTGCTCCTCGCCCCGCTCACAATCGTGCTCTCGGGCCTCGCATCCCGCAAACTCGATTTCGTAGCCCAGAGCAACGGGACTGCATTTCTCGACGCGCCCCTCCTCGACCTACCCTCCGGCACATGGAATGCTCAGAACTCGCTGTACGCGAGTGCGCGCGCTAAAGATGTGTTTGGAGATATTGGCCCTGGGGGATTGACGAAGATCCAGGTTGGGAAAGTGGAGGGTGTGGTCCGGGAGGCGAAGAAGAGGGGGCTTAGGGCGCGGGTTTGGGGGACGCCGCGGTGGCCGGTGGGATTGAGGGGACGGGTTTGGGGGCAGCTTGCGGGTGCGGGGGTGGGGATGTTGAATGTGGATGAGGTTGATGTGGCGGGGGGGGGGGATTGGGGGTGTAAGGTTGCGGGGATTAGGGTGTGTTGATGGAGGTGTTGGTGTTTTTGGGGGGGGGTGTTGGGTTGGGTCGGAGGCTGTGACTGTTTGAGCGTTTGGGCGTTTGGAGGGTATGAATGATGTCTGCGGGATAGACGGGGGGGTTACGGCGTTTAAAGACCTGCTTTGTCATAGTAGTTGAAAGCTCTTGAAGAGTCGGTGTTATATGCCGATTTCGAGATCCGCAACGTCATGCTCAGATGCCGCTTGCCGCTTTGTGAAGCTGAAGATTTATTTTCGTCCTGCATGTACCCCACATTAGCCGCATATGCATCTCGTCCCGGAGTGATGCGCTCAGCCTCGTCCACCCGACGCCGAACCAACCTCCGACGATCCAACCCAGCCTCGCCGAATTCCAACTCCCAACTCCTTCGCCCTCGGGAACATCACCATCCGGCACAGCCCGCCCAAGTACCCGTGCCGCGTGTTAGAGTGCCCCACACATCTGCTCCAGCCATTCAGTCGAAGGAAGCAAGTATCTGTAAAGTTTCGTCGTGCGAGCTTGATGATGTTGGAATCCGGGGTGCATGACGGGTAGATGCGACCTTGACATGTGATCTAGGCGTCTCATCGTCACTTTCTTCAGCCGGGCGTCGTCACTTCCTTCAGCTGGACGTCGTCGCTTCCTTCACTGGACGCCCTCGCTTCCTCAACAGGTCGTTGATGCTGGCCTTCTCTGGCCATCTGTTCTTAACTCTCAACTTTTGCCTCTCAACTTTCATTCCTCAACTCATCTCTCAACTCGTCTCTCAACTTATCTCTCAACTCATCTCTCAACTCATCTCTCAACTCATCTCTCAACTCATCTCTCAACTCATCTCTCAACTCATCTCTCAACTCATCTCTCAACTATCAACTCTGATCTCTCATCTGTCAACTCTCATCTGTCAACTCTCATCTCTCATCTCTCAACTCTCTTTCGTGGATTCAAGTTGGAACGGTTGAGGTGAGTTTACCTACTTTCGTTTGAGTACACAGGCTCAAAAGCAAGATCTGCAGCATGCACGAACTAGGCGAAGCACATGGACGTGCAGTTCAGGACCGCTGACGCCAGCAAAGCCTTTGTCGACGTCATGAACCAGAGGGGGTTGGTGCGGGCAATCCTCAACCGCAAGGGCGGAAGCAAGTACGCCGTGTATACGGCGCCGGACAAGTCGCAAATTATCGCGGATGCGATAACCTGCGACGGACGAGAGGTTCCAACAAAGGCCTTTGCAGGGAAAAATGGATATCAGCAGTCGGATAGTCGAAAGACTGACAAAACATGAGTCTGGAATCCTCGCAACTGTCTCGACGCCGGTTCGATTATTTTCGAATCATTCGCGACTGTGTGCATGCCACATACAGCGCACTTCGTGCGCCCTTCAGCTCCGGATCCACAGAAGATTTCGCAGTGATCGAGATTCTCGACAGAGCAGTCTCAAAGGACAACTTCCTAGGAAACGTCATCCAGGTTGGCTCCATGGATGAGAGAACCTTGACATCTTAGATGGCCCCGAACCCCGCCAATCCGCCATCTTTTAAATGCCCCAGCACCGGTCTCCTCCGCTTCTCGAAAGAAGTCCCTGATAAAGACATGCGCAGTCCTCCTGAAGGTTCTGAACCCGAAGCACTGTCCAATGCTCGAAACCATTCGAGTACCTCGAGAGGGTAAGTCTATTTCCATTCTCTGTCGCCTAGGAGGTTAATGTGATATAGTTGAGACGAAAGACCTTGCCCACTGGCTCGCGCAAGCACCAAACCCGCACGGCTCACGAAGAACTTTGACAGGCTGATGCAAAGGCGGCAGAGCTTCGTTGAGCAGCATATCATCAATCGCACTCCCATTGACCGGTGCTTGTTGCAAAGTGCTAGAGCGAGGGTCTGATGCATCTATCTTCGGAACGCAATGAGCCTTCGAAGGACGGGATGGGAGTCCATGCCACTGAGCTAGGACATCGCACCATGGCTGACGGATCTACTCCGGAGGCCATGCCCGCCTCGCTATCGCAACGGTAGCAGAGAACGCTCACCGATTCGGTGGGTAGCGATCTGCTGTTCTTCCTTTCGTGGTATATGGATCGTTTACTTTTCGCCAATCTGCGGTTTATCGAACTGCGGCATGCCGGTCCACGGTAGTGGTGTTTGGAACAGGCTGGGAGTTGTAGGACAGAGTCATGAGTGGTGAAGGAAGTGTGAGGCAACGACATATGGTTTTGGGATTGAGGACAGAGCTTCGTGAGCGTCAATCCAACTTGCCTACGGATGTAGTCAATTCATACGACTACCTCCACAATGTGCAACGTGAGACAAATAAGGTAGTGATGCTTCGCAGGTGAAGTCTTTCGCTACGTGCGAAGTTCAGGTTATGCTCTCCACCATAGTCCTGAGCAAGGTCGTCTGGCGCTTCCGCTTGATGAATATCACATTTGCACACCTGCAAGCATGTGTTCACTAACCTGATACTCCAATGATGGAGATGCAGGCTTCTTCTTCCTCCCAGCCTCTTTCAAATCCTCATCCAGCCCCTCCTCGATAATCCTCGACATCATCGTACGACGCACCAGGAATAGCCCCGCTCCAGGCAGCATTATGAAGGCATCCCTTCCCCCACAAACCCGGGCAGTTGAAGCAATGCAACATCGTCCTCCCGATCCCCGCAGCGTTGCCCGGCCAACCAGCCCCGCCTCGCCGCGCCGCCCAGCCCCGCGATGCCACTGCCGATCGCCCGATGCTAGTCAAGGCGAGGAATAGGCCCACAAAGCGGCCCATTAGCGCTCCGTCGAATTAACGGCCTTATACACTTCAGTAACGCAAGCCGGTGTAGCAGCCCTCCGCTAGGTTCATCCAAGCACATGGTTGACGCGGTGCGGCTTGCGCAATTTGGCGTCGGCTCGGCTCAGCCACTCCCGCGTTTTGTTTGGATAACGCACACCCCCTGGCCCCTAGCAACGCGTCTGGCATGCGGGTGCGCCGAGTGTTGCGGGAGGGGGTGCCTCCGGTGTATGCAGGGCTGTGTCTTTGTGGAGGCTGGGACGACGACTGACCCCGCCTGCGGATTTTTGACAGGTGCTGTGCAGGTTGAGGATTTACGAGTACGACTGCACTTACGACTACGGCTGCATCTACCCTACGGCACTGGACGACAAACGATATCACCTTGACCACCTACGACCACTGCGACAACAACATGGCCAGTCGCTCCACCGCCTGAACAATGATGCGCGGCCTCCTCTTCTTCGGCATCACCAGCGCCCTCGCCCTTGCGCCGCCTTACACTCCGAGTACCCTCCTTTCCGTCAACGATACCCTCTTCCTTCTCACGCCCTCGTCGCTCACAACCCTCGATCCCCGCGCTGGACTCACTGCCTCAGCTTTGAAGGCAGGTGGTGATGCACTGCCCTTCGGCGGTGGGCCGCGCACGGCATTCGTAGACGATGAGGGCAGCGTGAGGGTTTGGGCGGGTGGATGCGGGGTTTCCGGAAATCTGTGGACATATGGACGGGGAGAATGGACAGCAGCAGGAATATCAACAGCAAGCTCAACTGGACAAAGCGCCAGCAGCAGCCCTCCAAACGGCTATCTCGCCTCCGGGCTCTCCTTCGCGCCCACAACCGCCTCACGAGCAAGCTACTACATCTTCGGCGGCTTATGTCCCCCCAACTCACCAACCGGCGACTGGGTCTCAGATAGCACATACTCAAACGGCATCCTCACCATCACCAACTCCTCCTCCTCCTCCTCCTCCTCCTCCTCCTCCGAAGCCTACACATCCACCCCCCTCACCCTCCCCGCCCTCCCCATCCCCCAAGCAGGCCACACCCTCACCCCCCTCGCCCCACTGATCCGAAACACAACCACACCCCCCACGCGCCAACAAACCTTCCTCCTCCTCGGCGGCCACACACAAACCGCTTTCCTCAACACCTCCCAGCTGGCCCTCTTCTCCCTCCCCCAGGCCAGCTGGAGCTACATCACCGTCCCGTCCTCCGCGCCCGTAATAGAGCCCCGCTCCGGGCACACTACCCTCCTGTCCGCCGACGGCGCTTCCCTGATAGTAGTGGGCGGCTGGCTCGGCACCCCGTCCACGCCCGCCTACCCCACCATCGCAGTTCTGAGCTTGGGATCCGGCTTCGGCGGGGCAGGATGGGGCTGGTCCGTCCCCAGCCTAGGAAACACAGCCCTCGCCCCCCCGCCCCTCTTCGGCCACGCCGCCACGCTACTCGAGGGCAACATGCTCCTCCTCGCCGGCGGGTACACCACCTCCCCCAGCCGCCGCCGCGCCGCCCTCACGCCCAACGAACGCACTTTCCTCATGAACCTCACATCCTGGACCTGGGAGTCCACCTACACGCCCCCTGCCCCCGCGAACTCGGTTCAAGCACAAGAAACCCGCCCCCTGGGCACGCGCGCCAAAGCGGGCTTAGGCGCGGGACTCGGCGTCCTCGCGGCGCTGGGCGCGGTGCTGGGTGTGGCGTATTGGGTGTATGCGAGGAAGTGGCGCAGCCGGCGGGAGCAGAAGCGCCAGGAACTTAAATCTGCGATCAGGGTCATTGGCCTGGACGGCGCGCCGCCGATGCGCGCGGCGTATACGGGGGATGGGGCTGGGTATGGGAAGTTGAATCGGGTGCGCCCGCGGGGGGTCAGCGGGTATGAGCGCGCGAGCTGGGGGGAGGGGTTGGGGAGTCAGGTCATTCATGAGGGGGAGGAGGGGATGAGGCCGCTTGGGTCGCATCCTGTTAGTCCGAGGGGGAGTAGCCCCGGGGCCAGAGCGCGGGAGGTTAGGGCTTGGACGGAGGGGTGGGAGCGCGCGGTGGGGGATTTGGTGCCTACGGCTGCGGTGCTGGGTGTGGGTCCTGCGCCGCCGCGGACGCCGGGGAGGACGAGTCCGGTTAAGAGTGAGAGTTCGAGTGAGGGGGGGGGTGTTATTGGGTTGGCGAGGAGTCTGAGTTTTAGATCTGCGAGGCTT
>ML996698.1:150566-271454 GCA_010356995.1 Trichodelitschia bisporula
AGGGGGACGGGGAGCAGGCCGAACAGTGAAGGCGGGTTTGAGGGGTTGATTGCGGAGGGGGAGGGGTTGCTCATGGGCTCTTCAGCGGGGAGAAATGAGAGGGAGGGCGTTGCTACGGGGGGTGCGAGGTTGGGTTGGGTCGGCAGCGTGAAGAGGCGGCTCAACGGGCGGAGCGCGAGTTATGCCCAGTCCGCCGCAGGCGCTTACGAGCCTGTTGCATCGGGCCAGCCGGTCGACGCCCCGCGCCGTGCGGTAAGTGAAGCGGGGTTTTTGAGAGGGAGGAGGGGGGCGAGGGATTGGCGGGGGGAGGGGGAGGAGAGGAGGAGGAGGGGGGTGGGGGGGGGGGGGACGGGGACGCAGGTGGTAGGAATGGAGGGTGGGGAAGGGGAGGAGGGGGAGGGGGATTGGGATGTCGAGGCTGCGGCGGAGGGGCGGGTTGTGCAGCTTATGTTTACGGTGCCGAGGGAGAGGTTAAGGGTTGTGAATGCTGATGCTGATGAGGGGGGGAGTGTGAGGAGTTTGGAACGGGAGGGTGCGGGGGAGGGGGGGTAGGCTAGGCTGGGAATGGGGGTGGGGGCGTAGTGTATGGCTTGGTTTGGTGTCTTTCTGGTCGGTATCTAGGGTGGGGTTTAGGAGGAGCGGTCGCTTTGCGGTGGGACGCTGGGTTGGCGTTGCCTGGTGCTTGTTGAGTATCTTGATGGACTGTGTAGACATATCAATCGCTGCCGTTTGCGAGGCTGCGCTTACTGTGACACAAAGCTGCACTTGAATACGGTGGGGGTGGGTGGGAGCGGTCGCTACGCAGTAGAACGCTGGGTGGCGTTTGCCCGGCCTACCGTATCTAGACGTAGACGTATCAATCGCTACTTTGTGTGAGGCTGCTTACTCTTCCATGAGGCTGATCGCTGCCCAAGAGGCTGGCTGACCTTGATGCCCAACACGATGGCGCGGCAATACCCGGCGCTACTCGTAGCGGCCCCTCGACGAGCTGCCCCGCTTTCATCCACAGGGCTACGCTATTAAACCGCGTCCGCCCTACCCGTGTCTTCGCGGACGGTCTGCAGACATATCCTTTTCAGTGGTACTGACCCCCTGCCTCACTCGTTGTTCTTGATGTGGGGTGTCCCGCCAGCCCTGACCAGCCCTGCAGGGGCGGACTGCGTGGTGAATGCGGGGTACGGGAGATCGGGCAGCTACGCCCCTTCCTCACCTCGGCAATGCCGCGCAGCCGCGCAGTGCGCGCAGTCTTAACCCCCAGCTTCCGCCTGCTCTATCTAACCGGGCGTCGAGCTTAAAACGACTTCAGTGTTGAGCTTAAACCAACCTCACCATGACTTCTCCTCAGCAGATCCGGTACGACAACAGAGTCGTGGTTGTGACGGGAGCGGGGAGTGGGTTGGGCAAGGCTTACGCCCTCTTCTTTGCGGAGAGGGGGGCGAAGGTCGTTGTCAATGATCTTGGAGGGGCGTTTAATGGCGGGGGGCAGGATGGGCGGGTTAGTTGCTCTATTCGCTTCCCCGTCCACGGACGTGGACTTGCTTCGCTCGTCCCGGACTCGGCTAACCCCGCAGGTCGCCGACGCCGTCGTGTCCGAGATCCAACGTGCAGGCGGCACCGCCGTCGCCTCGTACGACAGCGTCGAAAACGGCGAGCGTATCATCGCCACGGCCACGCAGGCCTTCGGACGCATCGACGTGCTGATCAACAACGCGGGCATACTGCGGGATGTCACGCTGCGGAACATGAAGGACGAGGACTGGGACAAGATCATTGCGGTACATCTGACGGGTGCGTGGAAGACGACCCGGGCTGCGTGGCCGTGGTTTAGGAAGCAGAGATATGGGAGGGTGGTGAATACGAGTAGTACGAGTGGGCTTTATGGGAATTTTGGACAGGGGAATTATGCTGGTGGGTTATATCTATGTTACTGCATTTTCATCATTGTCCCTCCATTACTGCCTCTCCATCACTGCCTCTCCGTCCTTACCTCTCCGTCACTGCCTCTCCGCCACTACCCATCCGTCCCTTCTGTCTCTCGGCCCGGACTAACTGACCCCTTTAGCCGCCAAACTCGCCCTCGTTGGCTTCACGGAAACCCTCGCCAAAGAAGGCGCAAAGTACAACATCCGCGCCACGGCCCTAGCCCCCTCCTCCGCCTCCCGCCTCACCGCCACCGTCTGGCCCCCCGAAATGATGGCCGCCATGGATCCCGCCTGGGTCGTCCCGCTCGTCGGCGTGCTCGTCCACGAATCTCTCCCCGCACACCTAAGCGGCGGCATCTTCGAGGCCGCGGCCGGGCACTACGACATGCTCCGCTGGGAGCGCAGCCGCGGCGCCCTCCTCCGACCGGACGAGAACCTGACGCCGGATGTGCTGCTACGGAGCTGGGACAAGGTGGTTGATTTCACGGATGCGGAACACCCGCGCGGTGTTGCGGGGGCTATGGGGTTGCTGCAGCGGGCGAATCAGTTGCCACCGAATGTACCCGGCACGCCGATCCGGTTTGATGGGAAAGTTGTGTTGGTTACGGGGGGTGGGGATGGGCTGGGCCGTGCGTATGCGCGCCTGTTTGGCCGGCTTGGGGCGAAGGTTGTGGTGAATGATCTTGCGCGGGCGGAGGGCGTGGCGAAAGAGATCCGCGACGCGGGCGGCGAGGCGATCGCGGTCGCACTCTCGGTCGAGCGCGGGGACGAGGTCGTGGCGAAGGTGGTGGAGACGTACGGGCGCATCGACATCGTGGTCAACAACGCTGGCATCCTGCGCGACAAGGCATTTGCGAACATGAGTGACGAGCAGTGGACCGCGGTCATCAACGTTCACTTGCGAGGCACGTATAAGGTCACTAAGGCGGCTTGGCCGCATATGTTGCGCCAGAAGTACGGGAGAATCGTGAATATCTCGAGCACGAGTGGGATTTATGGGAATTTTGGCCAGGCGAATTATGCGGCGGCGGTAAGTTTCCTACCTCCCCCTTTAGGTCATCTTATTGACAGTTTAGAAAACTGGTATCTTGGGCTTTTCCAGGACAATTGCACGAGAGGGAGCGAAATATAACATTCATGTCAATACGGTTGCGCCGAGTGCTGGGACCGCGATGACGCGGACTGTGCGACCAGAGGCGGAGGTTCAACAACTGAAACCGGAATTCGTAGCGCCGCTAATTGCCCTCCTGTGTAGCGATGTGTGTCCTACACCGACGGGAGGAATGTACGAGGCGGGATCTGGTTGGTTTGCGGCGACACGATGGCAGCGGGCTCGCGGCGTTGATTTCCCGCACGACGAGGGTGTGCCGTCTGTTGAGGCCGTGAAGGATGCGTTGTCACACATCACGGACTTTGACGATGGCCGCGCCGATAATCCGGAGTCGCCATCGGATGGGGGCAAGTGGGCGGTGGAGAATATTCTACGCAGTTCAAAGGTAATGTCAGCCTTTCAACGGTCAGCCTTGCAATTGGCGGTGAGCTTGCATTAACTCGGCTTGCAGACGAAGAGTGTAAACATCCGCCGGGAAGACCGCACAAATCGAAAATATCTCAACAAAATCGCGGCTGCGATAGGCGCAAACGGTCCCCCGACCCGCTTCACGTACACGGATAAGGACGTGATACTGTACAATCTAGGGCTAGGTGCATCGCATACGGATCTCCCCCTCGTCTATGAGAAGCACCCTGACTTCCATCCTCTCCCTACTTTCGCCGTCGTACCAACGTACACATCGAAGGCCCCTTACATTCTCGCCGACATACTCCCAAACTTCAACCCGCGCCTCCTCCTGCACGGCGAGCAGTACCTGGAGCTCAAGTCCTGGCCCATTCCCACCTCTGGCACCCTGCTCACAACCACTAAACTCGTCGAGGTAGTAGACAAAGCTAACGCAGCCGTGGTGCGTCGCGCGGCAACAACAACCACAGATGAAGGAAAGCCGTTGTTCTACTCCGAGTCCGCCGCCTTCATCCGCGGGTCCGGCAACTTCGGCGGCTCGCGCAACGCCTCGGATCGCGGGCCCGCCACGGCGGCCAACAAACCACCGGCCCGCGCGCCCGACGCCGTGGTTTCCGAGACCACACCTACTAACCTCGCAGCCATATACCGCCTCTCCGGCGACCGCAACCCGCTGCACATCGACTCGGCCTTCAGCTCTGTCGGCGGCTTCAAAGTTCCCATCCTGCACGGACTTGCGACCTTCGGCATCGCGGCCAAACACGTGTCCGCGCGGTACGGCCCGTGGCGCGCGATCAAAGTGCGTTTTGCCGGGACAGTGCTGCCGGGAGAGACAATTGTCACAGAAATGTGGCGCGAGGACGGGCGAGTCATCTTCCAGGCCAAAGTGCAGGAAACGGGCAAGGTGTGCCTTTCGGCCGCAGCGGCGGAACTGGGTCTTCCGGGGGGCGGGGAAAAGGCTTCCCTATGAATTGAGGTAGGCAGGTAGATTTAAGAGTGCTATATTTCTCCGCGATTGAGTTGCCGCATTCGTTCGCGGGTAATCTCGCGCGGCCCGCGCGGGCGATCGTGCGCGCATCTCCCGTGATAGCCGGCGTAATTAAGCCGATCGTGTATATTGCGGTCTAACCGAACTCGCCCTTACCACTGCGAATATGAGATTGAATATGTATGCCGTGAGCCCGTGTGCCGCCGCGCTGGCCGCGAACTGCAGCCAGCCATGTTGTTAACCGTTCTGCTGTTCGTGGTGCTGGTGGCGGGGAAGGGCGCGTTTTTCCGCAGTGAAAATGGCCATTGGGTTTTTGGGAATGATCACTGGAGTGTGACGCAAGGCCCGACGCATGCGAAGCCGCTTACGTATCGCGGGAAGGAGCTCACGGGGCGGGGAGCCGGGCATTATATGGGGATGAGTGCGTGGTATCCTCATTCACGGCTGACAAGGCTGACGTGTGTTGCAGACGCGAAGAGCACGCTCAAGTGGACCTCGGCTGGGATCGCGCGGAAGGGCACAAACTTCATCGATGTCAAGCTCACGGCCGCGGAGGGCTCACTACACTGGGTCATCTTCGATGATCTTCACGGTGCATACCAATACTTCGTTAACGGCGGCCTGCCGGCGCTGGGCGAGTTCCGCGGGCTATGGCGGTTGGACAACCGGACTTTCACGCACGGAGCTACGGCGGGGAAAGAGGGCGCATTGCCACGTCTCCCCGATTATGCGAGGGCAAAGAAGGTGCAGGACGAGACGTGGGAGAAGGCAGATGGGAGCTACATCACGAAGTACGACTGGGCAGGTTTCCTGCGGGAGCAGGACGTGTTCGGGGTGTATGGCGAGGGGGTCGGGAGTTGGTTTATTCATGCGGGAAAGGATTACTTCAATGGGAATCATCTCAAGCAGGAGCTCATGGTGAGTCCGAAATCGGGTGCGGGGAAGAGGCTGACGGCGAGGCTAGATCCACCGCGAGAGCAACTCCGGCGACACGGTGCAGCTGAACATGATTCATGGCACCCATTTCCAGGCCACGACGAGCGATAACTTCCCCAAGGGCAAGACGTGGGGCCCGTGGCTGTGGTACCTGGTGCGTCGGCCCGGCATCCCGATCTTCCCCACTTCCCGACAGCCATTCTAACCCCGCGTATGCAGAACTCCGGCTCCCGGGCCGACGCCACCGCCCGCGCAAAGAAAGAGCTCGCCTCCTGGCCCTACACCTGGCACACCGACGCCGCGTACCAAGCCCGCGGGACGGTACGAGGGATCCTGACTTTATCAGATGGCCGTCCCGCCGCCGGTGCGGCTGTGTTCCTGGGCGACGACCGCCCGAAGCAGACTGCCCTCGGTATGGGATCCAACTACTACTACACCGGGTATGCAGACGCGACCGGCGCGTTTGAGTTCAAGCACGTACGTGTCGGGACGTACGGGCTGCAGGCGTGGGCGAACGGCGGGAAAATCGGCGATGTGCCTGGTGCGATTGAGCTCGACAGTGTGAGTGTGGCGGCGGGGAAGGTTACGGATTTGGGGAGCAGAGTGTGGAAGGTGCGTGGGAAGGGGACGGTGTTCCGTGTCGGCGAGTTTGATCGGAAGGCGGTCGGGTTTCGGTATGCCGGCGGGCCGTACCAGCATGGCCTCTCCGCAAAGTGTCCTGCGACACTGACGTGGACGGCCGGGACGTCGAAGGCCTCGGACTGGTGCTTTGCGCAGGCGGCGCCGGGGAGCTGGAAGGTGGTCTTTGAAATCGGCGATCGGCCGGCTAATGCCACGGGCGCAGCGGTGTTGACGGTGAGTTTAGCAGGATACTCAGGGAGTGCGACGACGGTGCTGGTTAACGGGAAGACGGTTGGGGGTTTTTCGAATAAGAACTTATCGAGTGATCCCGGGACGTACCGGTCTGCTACGACGGCGGGCGAGTGGCATCAGATGGAGTACAAGCTGGAGGCGGGAGCGCTTAGGCGAGGACAGAATGTTGTTGAGTTTAAGATGACGGAGGCTACGAGGTGGCACGGTGTGATGTGGGACGCGGTCATGTTGGAGTGGTTGTAGCAATGCGAAGTGGGAATAGCGTTCCTGGATGCGGATTCGCTACTTTGTTTTACGGGGAAAGTCCTGTCCGGTGTGAGCCTACTGGTCCGGCACGTCTATCGGTGAGGATTGTCTGAAAGTGGAATTCTTACCTCATCGGCCGCAGATAGACGCCTATGAGGATGATATCAACTTTGGCTACTTCGGTGAGAGGTGGCTCAATCGGAGGTTGTTCGTAATCGAACCTCATGCTTCTGCATCCTCCGAGTATCTCACTGCCCTCATATCAACTTCGACAACTGCTTTGTCGAGCTGCCGCTCAATCCGAGTTCATCGTAATCGAGCCGCGTGGTGCCGAATCCACGTACATGTCCCTGTTGGCGGAATGCCTGAAAAGCGGAGTTCTCCCTTCCTAGGCGTCCGTTCAACGTCGGCTCTTCTTCTCCTTGGCCGCAGATGACGTCCTGTTGGCACATTATCTTCAACGACTGCTCCACTCAGATGCTCTCTCAATCAGTAGTTCATCTTGATCAAGACAACATTTTGGAAGGTACCCGCCAGATGATAGAGGAAACCGTTGATCGGGCGCTCGAACACTACACTGTGGCAGGGGACTCCGCACTGGAAGTAGTGAACTGTTTCAGCTGACTGTCCTGAAACTGTACGCCGTTATCTGGTGAGGGTAAGGGAACTGCCGTTCGCAAATTTTTGCCATCTGTTACACTTGTGGAGTTGATTTACCATAGTAAATCAGGTTCACTTATCCCACGATGCTGTGCCAATAAGGCCTCAACACGAATATTAGCAAAAGCCCCACCGTTGCTCTTAGGACGAGAAGAGCATGCATCAGCGCCTCCCTTTTGAGTCTTGGGCTCGATTAAGGTTTGACGTTGAAAAACGTGGCCCACTGCTGAGGGCTGCCATGGCAGACCTTGGGAATGCGCACGCAGGTTGAAGGCTGTGGCACGAACAGATCACTGAGAGGGCGTGGGGGTGGAGGGAAACTTACTGCACGGCCAGAAACCTTGTGCGGGGGGCTGGAAAAGCAAAACCGAGCCTCTGATATCTTGCCGCTGCTCGTTCCTCCATCCCCATATCCAGAGCATATCACGGTCAATGTCGATTAACGGCTTCGTAAGGAGACATTGGATAAGAACTTAGGTGCACAGAGGTCACCGTTTTGGGAGCTTCTCCAGACCCTTCCATGGCAATACACGTCGCGGACAGTTCAGTCTTCAGGCTCTTCTAGATCGCGTGGATTAGAAGTTACCCATGAACCGGGCACCATTTGAGCAACGCCTAAAAGCTGGCATGGACTGTGTGGCCGGAAGGAGATTCCATAGCCGTCCGAACTCCATGATGTTCGAAGCGACACAGCGCATATGCGGCGTTGTATTGTAGAACAAGCTCGACGTGGCGGTCGATATAGCATCATGGGTTGAGAGGCGAGAAACTGCATGCCGAACCTTCCAGATCGATCCTAAAACCTATCCACTTCAAGCCGCCGGGTTGTGACTGTCGCCGCGTTGCAGCAGATGTACGGCATGAAAGTGCTCGTAGTGCTGTTTTTGGACAGACGTCATTACCAATACCGGTGGGATAGTGAGGCCGCTCGCTTCCCCTCGCTTTCGTTGTGGACTCCGGAGGGCCGAGCCTTCCAAGTCTGACTGTCCAAGCTGTCCGAAAGGCTGCGTGGGCGGTTCAACTTTACTGGAAGGTATTGCATAGCCATGGTTTGCGGGGCGGTGGTTAACGTCGCGAGTGTAAGCTCCAAGTGTTAGATCCTGACGCAGAAAGACGATTGGTGATACTGTCAGCTGCAGAGTATTTTGCATATGGTATTGGAGTAGCCGTGCGGTGTTCGCACAGCTAAGGCGTCGCCGAGATAATCGTGAGGTCGAGCTAGCAGCTTTCTCAGCCTTTGCATGGCCTTGGTGGTGTGTAGAGATGACTGCTAGTGGTGTTGAATCTGCAGCATCCAGGCAGCATGGCACTCTTGCTTCATTGAATTAAAAGGCGTTTATTCACGGAAGGGAAGACAAACCGCGCAGCTAGCAGACTTTGGGATTGTCACAGGCGCGCAGCCGGCTAGCATCCTTCATTCATCGCCCAAAATCAAGGTGAAATAAGAAAGAGGAATAACAAGGCTCATCCATAATCTTCGGCAACTGTTGAGCAGTAGGCGCATAAGAATATCGGATGTTGACAGGAGTGGAGGAGAAAATGCGTGGTCCTGTAGCTGGAGATGATGTTGGATTTCATGAAGGCATATCCGAGAGAACCCCGAAGCCTCGCTTCCCGCCGACCATTCGTCGGCCCGATGTTGAACCCGATTCGGATATTGCACTGAGGCAGAAGCTAGAGAACGTCAGTGTGCTCAGCTCTAAGATACGACCTTGACGCACCAGCAAGTAACCGACTGCGTCGGTGATTGAAGTATATATGAGAGATTCAACGCCACACTCTCGAGTTTCACCTGTGAGAGTGTGCCTTGAAGGGTATGATACCATCTCGACTGGTAGACTGCGGAGCTTACTATTGTCACATGCTGGGGAGCATGGTAAGCCGGGCATTGATACGAGCGTCAGGATTCGGCGATTCAACTGCATCCCGGCCATACTTGAAGGTTGCCAAATTTGTTGTGCGGATAGGGGCGCGTACCTTGTGATCTTTGGCACATTAGCAGGTCTGAGCAGATCCAACAAACACTTAAATCCAATGCTGATGGGGGGCCATCTGGCGACCCCTAAGCGCTTACTGAGAGTACAGTAGGATATCAACGCCTGTCGTTAGAGAGTCTGGCGGAGACATTTGCTGTTTAAAAGCTGGTAACGTTAATAGGGTTGGCTATGGAAAAAGGCGTCAACAGGCATTCGGCGCCGCCTGGCCACTCTGGAAGGGAATATTGGCTTTACGCTAGTTCAGCCTTAGGTGTTCCGCTGTGTAACGGGGTCAGGCTGAGACCAGGGTCGTGACTCGAGCGGCGCTAGGAGGGTTGCCAAGCCTTACGGAGGCGGGGTCCAGTACCATTTTATACTCTCATAAAGAGCGCGCACAACGCGGTGCTCGGCAATAAGGAAGAAATCATCGAAACGAGCACAGCTTGCAGTTCAGAGGGAAATATGATATCGGATCTTTTGCGTAGAACGGAGACGAATCGTGAATACAGATCCCGCATGACTATGCCATAGAAAGCAGCTAATACTACATTACAATACAACAACCTCCTCCAGATTCCTTCGTCTTTTGTACAGGTTTGGCACTTGATGAAGGCGTCCGAGCAGTAGGGGGCCGAGCAGTCCGCGGTCGAGCAGTGGAGGGTCGCGCAGTGGGAAGGCGAGCAGTGGAGCCGCCAGCGGTTGGGGGACGAGCGGTGCGGGTGCGAGAGTGAGACCGGGCACTCGGGGGACGATTAGACCGTGACCGTGGCCGAGCAGTTCCTTGTCGCGTTGACCCAGGGCGATCTTGAGGCGCAGGGGCAATATAGCCCGAAACCAGGGCCTCCATCATACGAGTTGTGACGACAGATGCCCTTGAGTGAATCTTCTGTGCGCCGAAGTTTCCGCCCGTATTGTCGCCAGCTTCGATCAGCGCCGGCCATACAACGAGGGCCAAATGGGTACCAGTGGAGCGGTCCCACTCCCTCTGGGGTATGTCGTATTCATCCATACCCAACGTCGGTCGAAAGCGCTGCGTAATCCGATTTTCACCCAGAGCCGTTATCATCAACAATGGCCATGTCTTGAGGAAGTAGTGCGAGACTTGCTTTTGAAAGTCTCGGTCGAGGCTCACGGCGGTTTCAACCGCATTGCGAAGTTGATGTTCCAGCGGACGTGATATTTCTGGAAGATACCTTCGTATATCGCCGACCAGGTCGTCCTGAAGCATGACAAGCAAGTCTTGTCGAACTTCGGGCTGGACTTCGTAATCATTGGCCAGCCGCCATCTTCGCAATTGGAGCTCTGCTTCGTCGTTTCCGGTACCTAAAGTATGAGTCGCTGGGGTGATCTAGGGGAGAATACACATACTTTCCAAAAGCCCCTCATGCGACCTTTCGGTCCGCCAGAAGAAACCTGAGCCGGCTCTCTCGTCTCCGAAGACATTTCCCGTGAGAAAGGCCCATATATATCCAATGATGAAGGGCAATCGGAGCTCTGCGGTGTTGAGGCAGTATTGAGCATCAGGGGAAACAGTTCCCAGCATCCACGCATTATTTGTGCCTGTTTGTCCGAAGCCGGCGAATTCAGCGGTGACAGCTGCCTGATCGACTTTGCCTCTGAGGTCATAATATCGGGCTGTAAGACCAACGACATCTCCCATTTTTTATCCATGGGGGCTATGAAGAGCTGAGGCCAAACACTGCTATTGGTCAGATTCGAACGAGCGAAACGGGGGGAGTATTGTAGATACCTAGGTTTCTATCATTGAAGCCGAGCAAAGCGAGGCAAAGCGAGGCGAATATTAATAGTCAGGAGGCTAGCAGTGAGCCGGAGCTAATGACTACAGAGCTAGTATCAGCTACCCGTACCATAGTACACGTGCACTACCATACGGTAATTAGCTCCCACTGTAGCCAATCATCTGCGATAAAAGAAGCAGAGATTATTGATAGATAACGCCATTTTTTCGCATAGCTCCTTGGCCCGTTTCCTAGGTAACGCGGCGTGCACGGGAACCGGCGGAGCCGTACTGTACAGCGTACCACAGTACTTCACCATGCACCGTTTGGTACGACGGTTGAACGCACTACAGTGGAGAGTGTTACTAGGCCACACTATCCGTAGATGGGTCAAGCTGGATGCTTCTCCATTGCTGACGAGAAGAATGCCATGCGAGAATCTGCAGTATCTAGTGATGAGAAACAAGCACGCTAGCAATGCCAGGAATGAGCATTCCGAGTCACTTGTCGAAATAGACGTTCACACTCCTGGCATCTGAAGGACAAAAGAATTTGGTTTCTCGCGAAGGGTTCAATCGCCATCAAAATGTTCCACAATACAGCAAAGTTCCACCTTGCGTCACCGAGCTCGTTAGACTCCAAGTTGCAACCAACACGCGGCGTACGAAAACATCCAGTCCCTGAGGATATATTCAGGGATCCGCGGCAAATTGATATCCTCAGAGATTGCCAGAATTTCTATTCTATCATGCTGGGAACAAGGGACAGCAGGGAAGGAAACACTGCTCCGGTATGACGCAATAGTAAGCTCATATCTGCTAGAGGTTCGTGGACGGGCACACTTTCCGAATCCGAAGACGTTGCAATGTACTGCTCAGATATCAATTATTTAGATGCATAGGGAAGGGGGCAGGAAACTTACACTCGTTTGCTGCGACAGTTCATCCTCTGCATCAGTCAGGTCAGCCAATGTGGAATCCTCAGTCTCTGCAGTTCCGTTTATACCTAGAACAAGAAGGTTAAATTAATTCTGGACATCAAAGCGCGAGAAGTGGAGACTACAGAACTGGTGCAACATACGAAGTTCCGAATCGTCCAGCATGATTCGGCGCGGAAACCTGCTGAGAGAGTATCGATTCAGAGGCTTGCCAGGCGACGTAAGCAGCAACGACATATCAACCTGGGCATTTTTCGTGGAGACTGCCAGGTTGCGGATGATTACATAGGGGTCTCGTCCAGATATCATCCGCTCAACAGTTTCCTCAAGCTCAATCTGTGAGAAGGTCAGATTTCTCAAAGCGCCATCAGATCAAGTAAGACCCGTATCCACAAATACTAGGACTCGCAATCGTTTCATGCACCTTTTGGAGACAAGTGTACTGACCTTTTGAATAGTGTTTCCGCTTTCTCCACATGTGCACTCTCGAACTTCGAGAGACAGTTTCACGCCAGAGCGTTGCCGTTGTACGAGAAAAGTACCTAAGGCTCTGATATAGTCTTTGCGCTCCCTCAGGCGACAAACAACTTTTCCTTTTCGCAAAGCGAGTAAGCGACGTAAGAAATGGTGGGAGGGCCGAGCATATACCCGTTATCTTGTACCCAGAGCCTTCACCGGTGGGCACCGGTAAGGTCGAGGCTGTGAAGAAGAATAGACTGGCAACAAGATTCATCACTATCCTATCAATGACTGTAAGTTGAGTGTCCAGGTAGCTCTGGGTTTGGCGCTGGATGCGGTCAAAGTGCTTCATTGCGTTGGTACCGTGGCTTGGATCGATCGAGAGTCTGGGGTTGATTCGAACGTAGCGTTCTCTCAGCTGACGTGCCGCATTTTCTCGATCGCTGACCAGGAAATCTTGCCACATTGACTCCGCATCTGGAATATCAGGCAAGCGAGATTCCTGCTAACCCCTCAGTGGATTTCGCAACACTCATGGAAACACGTACCCAAAACTTGGGGCCTTTGCGACTAGAGTGTGTAGTGGGGCTTATCCTGTCGTCAGGACTGACGGGTTCGGTGCCATTGTATCCGGAACCGATTGAAAGCAGGAGGTCGGGATCAACAGCAGCTACATCAGTCCATATTCTTCTCATCTCTGCGTCGACAAGTTGTATCGGGTTGTTGTAGCGCAGCGTGCCATCCAGATAGCTTCGATGTGTTCTTGAATGTGTGAAGGACTTGAATAGTCGAGGAAAGGCGGATGCGGCTGCGCCCGCCTCCCATACCTGCAATTCTGATCCGCGATCATCAGGCCTGTGGAGTTCATAGTCGCCAGAAACGCTCCCGGAATGGCTGTAATTCGCCAGAAGGACTGGTTTCCGAGTTATTTGGTCGGTTGCTGTTACGGCGACTTTGACATTGCTGTGAGTTCTGCCCGGTTCGTCACGTCCGAAAAGGGCAGTGCATCCTAAGCTTGTTTTCAAAGTCTCATATAGAGGAGTGGTCTTCAAAACGCTCCTATGGCGGAAGGGCACTAATTTGCTGATGCCGGGAACTCTGAAAAGCACACGGGGCCTGAAGGCGTTATCGCGAAATGTATCCTGGTCTTCGAGGCATTCACCGACCGTTTTCTCCCGGACGCCGAGGCTGAGCGCTAGGATTGCACCGGCACTAAAAAGAAGTCAGCAAACTCTACCCGCATTAAAAGACAGTCTGCTTACCCGGAACCAACCATCAGATCGAAGAAGGCCTGTATGGGGATTTCTGATGGAAGTTCCCTTTGAAGGGCGCGGAGAACTTCCAACTCGGCAATAGCGAGAACCCCTCCGCTAATCACCGATTAGCTTCTAATTAGGTTCGGTCAAAAAAGAGTACTTACCCATCGAGACTCAGCAATCGTACACCCGCCTGCTCTGGTTTGAACCGGATAACATGCACTTCCGGTGCCGCACCCGATGAAGACGCATGGAGGGGGCAGCCCGTTAGCGTGACTTCATTGTAGGTATGCAGCTTGTTTCCTTGGGCCTGAACACACTTTGTGCACAGTACATGTCCACAGGCCAGTGGATGCTCCGGAGCAGTTGCCAAACAACCAAGACATGTGGTCTGGCTAAAGAATTTGGGCCACCCTAAGTGAAAGGCTTGGAGGAAACGATCGATTTTCTGCGAGTGCAAGGGCCATATGTCGTCAAGACCTTCACGGGTAGGGCCAAAGGAAAGCCGTGTTTTCAAGTCGTCTTGGATGCTGGATATGGCCTTCCTGATAAGGTCGATCCATTCGTCAACCCTCGAACTCGAAAATCGGGGGTCTGGTTGGTAATCGCCTCGTTGGATGATGCGCCCGTCACAGTCTTGATGGCCTTTCAGGCCGTGGATTAACTTGACATTGACGCAATGCCTGTCTCCCTTGCTGAAGCCGCATGGCCAGTATTTATCGCAAAAGGTAGTGAAAGCATCCTCAAACGATGACTGGTATTGGCGAAAGATTTCAGAGTCGGTCGCCCATCCTATTTGCAGTTAGCAGGGCACACTGACTGGTAATTTCACGTCCGCACCTTGTTTGCGCACCCTCACAACGTCTAAGACAACACAAGAGGCCACCAGTTCGGTGAATGTGTTGTAGATGTCTTCATCCTTAGCCCTATCCCGCGCATCACAGATACAGAGGGCAAGCCGCACAACGTGGTTGGCGAAGTTTTGCGGGATCGGATTGAGCCTGAGGGATACCCTGACAAAGTTGAAGGGCTCGTTCAGTTTCTGGGTGAAGTGGTCAAGGGCGGATCGCAAGTACACGTTAAATGTTTGTGCTTCAAGAAGCATGTGCGCTTTTTGCTTTGCCTTGTTGGACTCCTCGCAGCCATCTTGGATCTTTTGCCTTAGCTTGCCGAGTTGCGTATTTAAGCGACTGTATCTGCCATCGGTCGCTGCTGGAAGTCGGACGACAGTAAATGAAGAATAGTAGCGCAGGATGAGGTCTTGGATAGTCTGATCTCTTGGTTCTGTGGTGCCAGCTTCCGGTGCGCCAGCGGTGCAACTCACATTCAAGTCGGCCATAAGCTTCTGTGCATGCCTTGTAGGCAAATCGTTGACAAGAGCCAGCAGTTCATCCCTTGTCTTATTAGTATCCCATTCGTCGTCAGGATTTTTGCGGGAAGGCGCTACGGCGTTCAGAGCTAGAATAACGTGCGGAAGAGTTGGCTGGTTGACCGATGTTTCAAGAGAGTTTGCACCCCACTCAATCAGATTGTACAAAGCATCTTGGAAGGTCCTAAAAATCATTAGGCTGAAGAGCGACTGATGGAAATGGCCCTTACTTTGGATTCTTGCATACATAAACGACGACAGCAGAGAATGCGTATAGCACGCGTGGGTACAGGTGGCCAACAGCGAACCGTCTGTCGGAAACTGATACGCCCGGCTGCATCCTGGATGGTGGCTTGCTCAGAGAGTCGGGTCTGGCCCATTGCAAAACTCGTACACGGCTTGCAGTAATTAGAGGATCATGGTCGTCCGGCTCGCGTCGTCGGTTGGCCATTGGCGACAAGTCACCGCCCTTCAAGCCTTCGCAGTCGACGTACAGAATGGGCTGGTCCTTGTCGTACGAGTCGGGGTCAGCATACAGGTGAACGTCAGCTGATATGGGAAGTGTATCGTTCGATGCATCCACAACAGGAGTCGGAAACTCGTCCCCGGATAGGCGACAAGACTCAATAAGCATTCTGATTAGAGTGCTCTTGCCCGCTCCTGTGAAGTATGGTGTTAGCACATCCCCACATATACATGATGAACTCACCTGTCTCGCCCACAAACGACACAAGTTGTGGGTACTTCTCAGGCGAATTGGCCTTAATGTTTCGGGTGACGATATCGGTGTATGCATCGAACTCTTCGAGGACGGGGGTATCCGAACCGTTCTGTCGCCATCCTTCACCAGGTTAAAACATGCGGCGCAGGGGAACAAGATGGTACATACCTAACCACTTTGTCCGTTCGTCGAGTATGTGGGCATTGTCGTCACTCGAGGCGTGGAGGATCTTGTGGAATCTGTCATGCAGTAGGGGGTTTTCCTTCTCGTGCACTTGCGGTCCGCGTGACTTTTTGCGATGAGCTTGTTGTCTGTCCCAGCAGACATCACATAAACGAAGGTTACAGTTCGGACAGTACGACACGGGGGAGTCTCCGGGTTTGCAATCATCCCCCTCACACAAAATCGCATCTGTATCCACCGAGTTCTCAGAGTTCTGAACGTCCAGGGAGCTACTGGAATCCATCTGCGCCTTGGTAAACGATCCGACAGGGCAGTTCAGCACATGAAGTGGAAAAATATGCGGAGTATGTTGATGTTAAGGCGCGGCTAACAAAAAAAAAGGGGTTAAGTGACGATCCCACTGACGAGAACATAAAACAGATAACCAAGCTCGCTGGACAAAATATGCGATAAGAGCGAACATGAAATATGTGCCTTTGAAGCAAGATAAACCAAACCTCATACTATGCGGCTCTGCGGGCGAAAGTACATGATCCTTAGATCGGAAGACCCTCCCAGGACCATGGACGTATGGCCTGGTAACACGGCAAGCTTGAACCAATATGGTTTCGGCACGTCACAATATTGGGCTCCGAGGAGCTGTAAGTCAGGCAAAAGACAACATAAGGCTAGACATCAAGGTCTGGACATGCACCATCCTGCGAGTCATCAGCCTGAGTGCTGTTGTTTTTTTGGGTTGCACTGATGAAGCCAAATTGAATCTGCAGCTCCTTCAAAATATCCTGTCTGCGTGAATCGTGGCGCAAGCGCTGGCAATAGAAACTTGCCTCCCTCCCCATCCCAGCCGCGATGAAAGGCAGATGCCTGAATGACTGTGCATTGAAGACAGCTACAGGCAACGGCGCAAAGCAGCCCAAAATGAGGCGAACCGTGCATCTCGATTATCGCCGTGGTTGACCTAAAGACGAGTTGCAATATTTTCCATGCAACGTATGGTCCTGTACAAGGTGCAGCTGATGTGAACTGCATGAGCGCCGAATCCGTAGCTGTGCGGGGAGGGTTGCGGTTCGATGGCGGGGAGGCGTCGTGCTCTCATCGTAGGGCGGAGGTGTTGTTCGAGTTACGTCCGAGTGCTTCCACATCATTCCAAGCGACCACGCCGACCAACGCGTCAATGCGTCGCGCGCCTCGGATTGGCGTTTTTCCGGTGGTGGCCGTAGGAGGCCATACCAGGTCATGTGACCGTGATATGTTTGCCAGGATACGACTCTACTACTTGCGGAATTGCGATCTTCAAGCTAAGATATCCCGGGCCTATTTTACCCAGTCCGGAGGCCTGCGTAAGGCACGGGTCTAACAATTGCCAAAACGAGGCATTGCTACGTCTTCAAGTGCGGGCCAACCTTGATTCTGCCACTCCACGAGGTTGCAAACGCGTGTTAAAGGCAGCCGTATGATATGTGCGCACACCTCGCACCTCTATCATCTCATCAACACCCATCCAAGATTCTACAAGCCGCCAATCCAGCAACCATGCCGTTCCGCATCCGCGACGCCGTCCCCGACGCCTCAAACACCGATGCCAAGTTCATCACAGCCGCCTTCGACTCATGCATCCCGCACCTGGCCACTATCGGCAGCGCCAGCCCATGGGGAACCGACTCGCTGTCTTCGGTCCGCCCCAACCTCATCGACCGCTACATCGCCGCCGTCGCCGACGCCGAGAGATACCGTCTCACCAGTTCCGGCCCCCCGGTGCGCGTCCTGATTGCCGACGCCCGCCTGCCGAGCGGGGAGTACCTCCCTGTAGGCGCGGCGACCCTGCGCGGGGGATACATCTCCAAGTATGTGCTGGAGCAGAAGCACTTGCAGGACGTAACCAGCAGGGGGTTGGCTGGGGAAGAGGGCGGGTTAATGTTCTTGGAGACTCTCGTCACGGATTTCAGCGAGGCGACCAGAGAGTATCGCAAGGGTGCCGCGGCCGCGCTGGTGAAGTATAAGCGGGAGTGGGTGGGGACGGAGTTGGGGATGAGTGTGATTTACCTTGACTGCTGGGCAGGGAACGAAGGGAAGTTGTTTAAGTATGTCACTTTCCTGGAGTGACCCAAGACGCTAGGGCTGAGATGGAGAAATTTACGTGAGGCGATATGCTGACCGAGAGACAGGTTCTACGAAGCACAGGGCTTTCAAAAGGTGGATGGGTTTATGTCTGAGGGGTGGTCGGGTATGTTTATGCGAATGGACCTTGGGAAGTAGGATGCGGAGTAGTAAGGGTTCTTCAGATAAGCTTTTGTTTCGGAGCATAAATCTGGCTTTCGCAACTGGAATCAGCATGGTGATGTTGTCATCCAGGGGTTGCCACTGATTCTCTGAGTGAGTAATCGTCGCCCTTGATGGGATGAGTGCGAGTAGCCTTGATTTCCGAGATACCCGTGGGTCAATACTGCTCCTTCCTTCAAGTCAAGCAATCCGAGCATCACTATCCGGGATAGGAGATTGTCAGCAGGAGCTGGGAGAGTGTGAGATCTTTATCGGTGTGCGTACTTCGAAGGTAGAGCTGCAAATGGGTCATGTGATGCCGGTTGGCCTTCGGCGGAACCGTTATCGGGGGTGCGCACGGGCCAGCTTGTCCTATGGGGTTAATATGCAGCGGTAGGGCTGGGCGTTGATGGGTGAGGGCTGGGGTTGGGGGGGATGGATGGGGGGGTGGGTTGTTGAGCTGCGTTGTTTCTTGTTTTTGTTTCTAATTCTACATTTGACAGCAAGAGACGCTCCTGCGCCTGTGGCTGCGCGTTTGGACGGCTGAAGTCTGATGGTACGCGGGGCACACTTCACCGGTTGGAGATGGCGGTGGGTGGGAGTATTGGTTTGGTGTGTGGTCGCGACGGCGGAAGCAGCCCGGCCATGCGTATTCCCTGAGGGACGAGAAGCGGTTTTTGTAAGTCCGCCCTCTATTCTACCCCGGACTCCGGGGTTCAGGCTTAGGCCGGGGGCGGGGCGCGAAGGGTGAGTGCCTTTAATGAGTGACGGTTACGGGCTGACGGGATAGATGGTCGGATTTGGTACTGGGCAAAGAGCGGGTGGCAGTATGGGAGGATGGGGTTTGGGTCCGGCGAGGATGGGGGTGAGGGTGAGGGCGGGGCCTATCTGACAAGCGTCTTCGGCGTCGAGTGTGACGGCAGCCTCACGATGCACCTCCCGCCGGGCAAGGCGCCGGTACGCCACCGTTCCGCCGGCCATCTACGCGCTCGAGATCTCTGTCCTCGTCCCTCCTCCCGCATGCGCCGGTGGCTCTCCACCATTCTCCCCACCCTCCACCGGCGCCAAACCCCCTCCCACACCACGCACTACGACCTCTTTGCCTTCCTCACCTCCCCAGTATGGGGTCTCGTCAACGACCGCGAGCAAGAAAGGGTACGCGCCGCGCTGTCCAGTGATGCCGTTTGGGTTAGTAGCGGAGGAGAAGCACTGCGCACGGCCGGCGAGTTTTAATGGGTGTGGGGCGGAGAATGGGATGAAGGTGCCGGATTTTAGGTTTACGGTTTGTTGTAATATGCATGATTTGTGCTATGGTAAGTCAACCAGACCCTTGGGAAGAGAGATGGGGAAGAGAGGAGAGGGAGAGTGGGGAGTGATGATGGGATAGAGGCTAATGGGGATGCTCAGATGATTGCGGTACGCCATTCGAGGAATGCAACGCCCGCTTCCGCGATTGCATGCACGCCGCCTGCCACGCGTACTACGGGAGCGACACCAACACCGGCCCTCCAACAACTACCAAACCCTCCTCTACCTCCACCAGCAAAGCGTCCACCACCAGTAGACCTCCCACCACAGGCCCCGCCCGGCGTGCCTCCTCCACCGCCTCTCCTAGTACCATCCCCCCCTCCACCAAACCCACCGCCCCTCCCCCTCCCTCCGCAACCCAACCCCCTCTCCTGGACCCACTGGGGCTGCGACCTGCTAGCCAACACCTACGCCGAAGCCGTCGGCACCTTATTCGGGGGGTGGTCCTTTGCGCTGTCCACCGCCGACCGGTGCGCCTGCGCGTGTCCCGCAGAGACATTTGACTGCGGAGATATCTGCCTTAGGAACTGCACCGAGCGCTGCAGCGTGCTAAACTGCGCCGACCCGGCTGTGGGCGCAGTACCAAAACGGCTGGGGTGGGGGAGGGAAGGTGTAGTGCCCATAAGTAGTGGGAGTGCGGCGCCGAGTGGGGCTAATGTCACGGTTTTCACTTCGGGGGGTAACCTACAAAGTTCCACCGAATGTACTGCGTATTGACTGCAAAACTGGAGCTTCCTGCAAAGCTTGGCCTAGTAACTGGTGGCGATGCAGTTTGCACAAGTTGCATGGACCCTGTGGTCCTCTTGTTACATCCGTCTTTTATTTACTCTACACTTTGGTTCCTTACATCACCACGTTACCGTGACACCATTGTGTCAAACCAGGTGTCTCTACGTCTCACATGGCATCACCGGACGACGGATAACTGAAGTACCCAAGCTGGCTGCCAGGCAAGAATCCCAGCTTCCGAGGGGATAGCATCTATATTACAGACGGCTAATGCTACATCAAGATACATGAGCAACATCCCCCAGCAACCTCCGACGCACTTGTGGATCTGCCGGCCAATGTCGAAGGTCGAATAGTGGTAGGCTGAGCAGCAAAGGGTCGATCCGTACGAGTACGGGACTGAGACCGGGCACTGGGAGGACGATTAGACCATGACCGTGTAGTTTCAGGTCCCGTCGGCCCGGGGCCACTTTGGGGCTTGGTGGAATCCGGGGAGGTCCCAAAGTGCTGCTCACGCGTCACGTCATTAGATGAACAGAAAGGGGTGAAGGAGCCTCACTCTTGTTTGCTGTGACTGGCTGTCCCTAGCAAGGGATGTCTTGGAAGAACACTCCCCTCCGACCCCAGGAATTATGAAGCTCGGATCTCGTGGATGTTCGTTGACCAGCACACTTTCTGAGTTTGAAGAAGTTTGCAACGTACTATCCAAAAATACATTTATTATAAACATGGAGAAGAGGGCCGGAAACCTTACATTTGTTTGCCGCGACAATGCATCCTAATGAGTAAGTTAGGCAGCCTAGCATTCTGGGGCTCTGCAACTACGTTGATCTTTGGAGCCAGAAGGTTAGATCCATTCTGAGCATTACAGCGAAGGGCTGGAGATGGCCGAATTAATGTCATGTACCAGGTCCAGATTGTCCAGCATGACTGGGCGCGGAAACCTGCTTATTGAGTGTCGATGCGAACCCTCCCCACGCGACATGAGCAACGACATATCAACTTTAGCATCCCTCGTGGAGACTTCCAGGTCGAGGATGTACAAATCGAATATCGATCCGTACATCATTAGCCTAAAGGCTTCGCCAAGCGCAATCTGAGAGAGCATTAGAGATCCCGAAGCGGCATTTAATAAGATCCCTTATCGGGCAGATGTCGGGGCTTGCAATCTTCCCGTTCACCTTTCAGAGGCAGTCGTACTCACCTTTTGAATAAGTCTTCCGCTTCCTACGCCTGTGCACTCTCGAACTTCGAGAAAGAGTTCCTCACCGCTCATTTGCCGTCGATCAAAAAAGGTTCCCAGAGCTTCGATATAGCCCGAGTTGTCATTGAAGCGGCAGATAACTTTTCCTTTTCGCAAAGCGTGTAAGCGGCGTAAGAAAGGTGGGAGGACTGACACTTACCCGACACCTTGTACCCCTGTCCTCGACCTACGGGCGACGGCGAGTACGAGACTGCGAAGAAGAACTGACTGGCAACCAGTTTCATCGTCAACCTATCAATGACCTTTGATTGAGTCTTCAGGTATTCCCGAGTTTGCCTCTGGATGCTGACAAAGTCCTTCACTGCAGAGATGTCGTTGCGTGGGTCGGTCTTCAGTCGAGAACTAGGGTTTATTCGAACGTAGCGGTCTTTCATTTGAGGTGCCGCATTTGATTGAACTGTGTCCATGAAATCTCGCCAAGTTTTGTCCGCATCCGGGATACTGCGACCGCGAGATTCCATCTAACCTCTTAGCGGATTTCGCCACACTCAACAAAAAAACGTACCAATTGCCGGGATAGACGATGACCAGGACATCGAATGGAGTCTATCTTGTCGCTAGCATCAACAGATCCAGCGCCGCTGTGTCCGGAACCAATTGAAAGCATGAGGTCGGGGTCGGAGTCAGCTACGTCTGACCAAAGATGCTTCCTCTCTGCGTCAACCATTTTTATCGGATTGTTGTTGATCAGCGTGCCATCCAAATAGCTTCGATGTGTTTTTGAATGCGTAAATGGCTTGAATAGTGGGCGAACGGCGAATGCGGCTGCGCCTGCCTCCCATACTTTCAATTCTGCTCCGCGATCATCAGGTCTGTGAAACTCATATTCGCCAGAAGGACTTGCGGAACGGCTGTAATTCGCCAGAAGGACCGGTTTCCGACTTATTTGGTCGGTTGCCGTCACGGCAACTTTGATGTTGTGGTGAACTCGGCCCGGTTCATGATGTCCGAAGAGGAAAGTTCTTCCCAGGCTTGGTTTCAAGGTCTCATACAGAGGGGTTGTTTTTAGAACGCTCCCGTGGCGTAAGGTAACCAGTTTATTGATGAAGGGAACTTTGGAAAGCTCACGTTTCCTGAAGGCGGTGTTGCGAAGTGTAACGAGGTCGTCGGTGCATTCATCAATCGTTTTCTCTCTGACGCCGAGTTTAAGCGCTAAGATTGCACCGGCGCTAGAAAGAAGTTAGCAAGCTCTGTCCACACTCAAGGCTGGTGGATATACCCGGAACCGATGATCATATCAAAGAACGCCTGTATGGGGATGCCTGATGGAAGCCCCTTTTGAATAGCCCTGAGAACTTCCAGTTGGACGACAGGGAGGGCTCCTCCACTGATCGCCGATTAGCTTTGTTTCAAGTATTGCCAGGCAGCACCCACCCATCAAGGCTCAGCAGTCGTACACTTGCATGCGGTGGTTTGAATCGGAAAGCCTGTTCTACCGGTGCCACATCCGGAGAAAGTACATGGAGAGGGCAATTTTTCAGCTTAACTGAATTCAGGGTAACCAGCTTGACTCCGTGTGCGTGAACACACTTTGTGCAGAGTACATGTCCACAGGTCAGTGGATGCTCCGGAATAGTTGCCAAACAACCAAAGCATGTTGTCTGGCTGAAAAAATTCTCCCACCCGTAGTTAAAAACTTCGAGGAAGTTTTCAATATTCTTCAAGTGCAAGGGCCATATGTCGTCAATACCTTCACGGGTGGGGCCAGAGGAAAGCCGAGTTTTTAAGTCATCCTGGATGCCAGATATGGTACTTCTGATGAGGTCAATCCATTTGCCGACCTCCGGGCTTGAAAATCGTGGGTCCGGCTCATATTCACCTCGTTCAATGACGCGCCCTCCAATGTCTTGATGGCCTTTTGGACCGTGCCTTAACTTGACATTGACGCAGTGCCTACCTTCCTTGCTGAAGCTGCATGTCCAATATTGATCGCAAAAGGTTATGAAAGCTTCCTCAAACGATGGCTGGTACTGGTGAAAAATTTGAGAGTCGGTTGCCCATCCTCCTCGCGGTTAACAGAAACACATATATTGATTGTTTAACGTTCGTACCTTGTTTGCGCACTCTCATGACGTCAAGAACAACGCATGACGCCACCAGTTGGGTGAATGCACCGTATATGGCCTCATCTCTGTACCTATCCCGCGCATCACAGATGCAGGCAGCGAGCCGAACAACGTGGTTGGCGAAGTTTTGCGGGATCGGATTGAGCCTGAGTGATACTTTGACGAAGTTGAAGGGCGCGTCCAGCTTCTCGGTAAAGTGATCGAGAGCGAATCGCAAGTACATGTTGAATGTTTGTGCCGTAAGAAGCATATGCGCTCTTTGCTTTTCCTGGTTGGACTTGTCGCAGCCGTCCTGGATGTTCTCCCTCAGCTTGTCAAGTTGCGTATTCAAGCGGTTGTATTGGCCACCAGTTGGGGCGGGAAGTGGGACGACAGTGAACGAGGAATAGTACCGCAGGATGAGGTCTTCGATGGTCTGGACTTTCGATTCTGTGGCGCCCGCTTCCAGTGAGACAGCGGCGCGATTCACATTCAAGTCTGCCATAAGCTTCTGTGCATGCTTTCCATCCAAGTTGTTAACATAGTCCAGCAGTTCTCGCGTAGCTTTATCAGTGTCCCATTCATCTTCAGGGTTTTTGCGGGAAGGTACTGCGGCATTCAAAGCTAGAATGATATGCGGAAGAGTTGGCTGGTTGACCGATGTTTCAAGAGAATCCGCCCCCCACTCAATTAGATTGTACAATGCATCTTGAAAGGTCCTAATAGTTGTTAGGCTGAAAGGTTGTCTACAGAAAATGGTGCTTACTTCGGGTTCTTGCACACATAAACGACGACGTCAGAGAATGCGTAGAGCACGCGCGGGTACAGGTGACCAACAGCGAATCGTCTGTCGGAAACCGAAACGCCCGGCTGCATCCTTGATGGTGGTGGACTTTTGGAGTCGGACCTGGCCCATTGTAACACTCGTATACAGCTCGCAGGGGTCACGGGATCAGGGTCGCCAGGTCGGTGCCGTCGGTTTGCCATTGGCAGCAAGTCGCCGCCCTTCAAGCCCTCGCAGTCGGCATAGAGAATGGGCCTTTCCTTCTGGCACGAGTCGGGGTCAGCGTATAGATGGACGTCAGCTGATATAGGGATTGTGTCGTTCGATGCCTCCACAACGGGAGTTGGAAACTCTCCGGGTCTGCATCGAGTCTCAACAAGCATTTTGATTAGAATGCTCTTGCCCGCACCTGTCGAGTACAGTGTTAGAAACACTTGTACTCAAGTCTAGGAAACGTACCGGTCTCGCCCACGAACGACACGAGCTGCGGGTATTTCAAGGACGCATCGCCTCCAGCGTATCGGGCGAAGGTATTGCTGTATGCCTCAAACTCTTCTAAGACGGGGGTATCGGGGCCATTCTGCGCCCATCCTTCACCAAGTTAAACATGTGGTGGCCAGGAAACAGGTTACTACGTACCAAACCACTTCGTGTCTTCGTCAAATACGTGGGCTTCCCCGTCACTCGAGGCGGTAAGGATATCGGCGAGCCGTTTATACACTAGGTAGGGTGTCTTCTCGTGCACACTCTGTCTCGGCAACCTCATGCGGTGAGCGAGTTGTTCGTCCCAGCAGTCATCACAGAGGATAACTTCACAACTCGGACAGAACCACAAGGACGCTTCCCTGGTCGTGCATCCGCCCTGACACTTAGTCGAACCTACATCCCCCGACACCGTATCCACCGAGTTCTCAACATTGAGGGAGCTGTTGGAATCTGTCTCCTCCACGGTGACCGGCTCGATGCGATCCACGGTGTCCGACTCGATGCGACGAGACATGCAGAAGCCTTAGACGCGAGCAACAGGGCAGTTCAGCACACGAAGTGGAAGAAAATGCGGGAAATGCCAATATCAAGGCGCGGCTGAAAAGAAAAGCGGCTAAGTGGTGACCACACTGACGGGGCATAAAAACGGATAAACCAAGTTCGCTGGACAAAATATGAGGTGTCAGCGAACATTGCATTTTTGCCTTACGCGCATTTAGAGTAAGATAAAACAAGCCCCATCCCGTGCGGCTCTGTGGGAGGAACGTACCTCGTAGAATGTTCCAGCCGACTGCATAATGCAGCGCTTTGCTGTGTCGTGCGTTGCTGTGTACGATAGCGCGTCCTGCGTGTCACCTTCAATCGGATCAGCGTTCTTCCGGTCCGTGCCAGCTTGAACTGCGGGCAGTTTTCTCCAACAAGAAGACTGCACTCCACACCATCTTCTGCTGTATGCCCCGGGCGCCGTCGACTGTACACGTTTCCTCCATCCGCAGCTGCGCGGTGGACGTTCCAACCAATGTGATAAATTTCTTCGAGTCCACGTTTACCCTTCGATGGCCTTGGTGTTGCAATAGGCTAAATGATGCTGCAACGATGCTGGGAACCTTGCTCCATGCTTAGTTAAGGGTGGGCCCGGAATCTGGTGGACCAGAACCTAAGGTATCTCTCTTTGGTGCTTTTGGCTGTGCAAGCTCAGTGAGTGGTGCACCGAGATAAGAAAGAGATTTCAGCTCTCAGCAACTCAAAGGAATCTAACAATCCTGTTTGGTGTAGTCCCGGCTTTCGGATGTACCCGTAGACCGAGTCCAGGCATTCATCTATCACTCGCTTTGGTCGGATTTGTCGTCGTGAAATTGTCAGTCAACAGCGAGGAAACGGCCTCATGCAGATCATTCAACAGCTTGTGTTTTTTGCCCACGTGGCAGGCAGTCCGCCATACCGTCTCAGCCTTGTCCGCCTCCTCGGGCAGCCTTGTTTGTACCTACTAAGCCATATGCGTTAAGCAGAACCTCACCTCCATCCATCCTAGAGAAGCAGAAGTCCCCGATCCTGCGCCATTGTATACTTACATCCGAACCTAGGAACCGCCTCCGTGCCCGCACTTTCATAGGCCTCATTCAACGTCGCGCGTACGTTACCTCTAAGGTGCAAGCCCGCCCACGTCATCCACAGGCTAACCTAAAAAGTGATAGACCCTCCCAAAAAGTTGTAGCCGGCTTTTGTCAAACATTTTGCCAAGTAAGAAGCAGAGACTATCAGATGGGGTTCCTTCACTTTTTCGGGTAGCCCTTGGTCCCTCCACTACGCATCGCGTCACCCTGGTTCGGAGAAATGCTTTTCCGGCGCATGTCAGCATCGGCATTCCAACTAGATGACGAGTTGAAGCGTTTCAACTATTCTGACGTAGTAGTATCAATAGAGCCTGGTGTTACTAGGCGCATCCTGGCCGCCCGTCAATCTGGAGCACTCTGTCATCTCACCCCAACCCCATCCAAGATCCCATAAGCCGCCAATCCAGCAACCATGCCGTTCCGCATCCGCGACGCCGTCCCCGACGCCTCAAACACCGATGCCAAGTTCATCACATCCGCCTTCGACTCATGCATCCCGCACCTGGCCACCATCGGCAGCGCCAGCCAATGGGGAACCGACTCGCTGTCTTCGGCCCGCCCCAACCTGATCGACCGCTACATCTCCGCCGTCGCCGATGCCGAGAGATACCGTCTTACCCGTTCCGGCCCACCTGTGCGCGTCCTGATTGCCGAGGCCCACCTGCCGAGCGGGGAGTACCTCCCTGTAGGCGCGGCGACCCTGCGCGGGGGATACATCTCCAAGTATGTGCTGGACCAGAAACACTTGCAGGACGTAACTAGCAGGGCGTTGGCTGGGGAAGAGGGTGAGTTTATGTTCTTGGAGACTCTTGTCACGGATTTCAGCCAGGCGACCAGAGAGTATCGCAAGGGTGCCGGGGCCGCGCTGGTGAAGTATACGCGGGAGTGGGTGGGGACGGAGCTGGGGATGGGTGTTATTTACCTCGACTGCTGGGCGGGGAATGAAGGGAAGTTGGTTAGGTACGTCAATTTCCTGGAGTGACCGAGAACCCTAGGGGTTGAGAGGGAGAAATTTACGTGAGGCGAGATGCTGACCGAGAGGCAGGTTCTACGAGGCACAGGGCTTTAAAAAGGTGGATGGATTTGTGTCTGAGGGGTGGGCGGGTATGTTTATGCGAATGGACCTTGGGAGGTAGGATGCGGAGTAGTAAGGGTTCTTCAGATAGGATTTTGTTTCGGAGCACAAATCTGGCTTTCGAGACTGGAACCAGCATGGTGATGTTGTCATCCAGGGGTTGTCACTGATTCTCTGAGTGAGTAATCGTTTTCCTTGCTGGGATGAGTGCGAGTAATTTCCGAGATATTCTGGGTCAATAATGCTCTTCCTTCAAGTTTAGTAATCCAAGCATCGCTATCCGGGTAGGAAATTGTCAGCAGGAGCTGGGAGAGTGTGAGATCTTGATCAGTGTGCATACTTCGAAGGTAGAGATGAGAGTGGGCTACATGATGCCGGTTTGCCGGCGGTCGAACCGTTGTCCCGTTTTAGGGGTGCGCACAGGCCACCTTGTTCTGCCAAGCGGTCGGGCTATCATCGAATAGAGAGTCATTTCCGCAGTTGTAGTCTTTCACGACATCTTTAACCTACTGCGTAGACGCTCTGAGTTCGCGAGAGAAATGCATTCGCCGATGCAAGCTCTTCCCGTCCTAAATGTCAGCGGTCACGAAGCAAGTACTTCCCATCTTCAAATCCAGATGTCTCCTGCTGCCACAACCGCTGAGCCATTGAATGCAAGACCGGTCGGTCAGATGTGAGTACATATTGAAGGTGGCTCTTTCCTTGCGCAGGAGAAATGCAAGATGCAGGATTCTGCAAGATAACGAAACTCATGATATCCCAGCGAATCGTATTCCACCAGCCGGCACAACCTTGGCTTCTACCGTTGCGTAGGACAGACGGCTCGATACACCGTCCCGCGCACATCGCTGAAGGACACGAGCCTCGAATCCGCTGTCGAGCATGCCGTTGCGCAGACCATTCTTGCTCATTCCATCCTGCAAGTTGGCATCGTTGGCGAAGAGACACGCACTCCGCACTTTGTCTATCTGCCAGCGATCAACTTGTCGCAGCTCCTGAGCTGGGAGCACTTCCAGCTAGAGACCCCGGCCGACCGTGACTCAGTTCTCCAGCGCGTGCTTGAGACCCGCCACTCGACTTCGTGGCCAGACATTTCTCGCCGGCCGGGGTACCACTTCATCGTCCTTTGTCCCGATGTGGGCACTGCCCTGCCCACGGAAACCCTCACCGTGGATATCGTCTTCGCATACCATCATGGCTACGGCGACGGCCCCAGCGGCACAATACTGCACCGGACTCTCCTCCGTGCTCTGAACAGCCCAGGCTCTGTCCCGTCTTTCGATCCGTCATCCCACGTCCGGACAATCAGCACTCCGCCCCCGCTTCCACCCCCCCAGGAAGCACTCATTGATTTCAGAATCTCCTGGCCGTACTTCATCAAGGCTCTCTGGACCGAGTTCGCACCCTCGTTTCTCAAACCAGCCCCGCCGGCGCCAGCGTGGACAGGTAAACCAATCACCCCCTATCCAGACAACACCCGCATCCGCCTGCTTTCCTTCTCCACGCATACCCTCTCAGACATGTTGCAGCGCTGTAGAGAGCACTGCACGACTCTGACGCCCCTCCTCCACATCCTCGTCCTGTACTCGCTGGCTAAACGCCTCCCTGATACCGAAAATTACGATGGCGGCTTCACCAGCGTGAGCCCGATCTCCCTGCGCCGGCTTCTCCCCCACGGCGGCTTGAAGGGCTTCAACTCGGACGAGAGCATGGGCGTCTTTCTGGTGGGCCAGTCGCACCGATTCGCGCCACAAACGATTCGTCGGATCCGTACACTAGCAGAGGGCCAAAGTGCCGCGGAAGACCTCATCTGGGAGCTCGCTTCCTCCTTGGGCGAAGAGATCAAGCGCAAGGTCGCCTCGCTACCAAATGACGACGTCGTCGGGCTGATGAGCTATGTGTCCGACTGGAACGAGCGGTGGAGGAAGCTGATTGGTAAGAGCCGCGAGAGTACCTGGGAGGTCAGCAATGTCGGGGCCACAGACTTTGAAAAGAAAGGCCCGTGGACGGTTGACAGGCTTGTCTTTTCGCAGTCCGGCCACGTCGCTGGTGCAGCTGTCTCAATCAGTGCGGCTGGTGTGAAAGGAAGCGAGCTGGCCATCACACTGTGTTGGCAGGAGGATATCATCTCCGAGGAACTGGCGAATGGATTAGCTGAAGACTTGATGAAGTGTCTGACGGCCTTGGCGCGCACGGGCCGATTTGGTGTTGTGGTTTGAGCCGCCTGCGCGTACGTCACCTCTCGAAGTGCCGAGCCCGCCCACGTCGTCCCTCCACCAACCGACCCGGACCCCAATTCTCCATCCGAAAACCTTAATATTCAGCCACAGGTGCCCCGCCCGAGGCTTCCGTGCCACAACCATGCCTAAATTATGTGTTCGGCAACATCTCCGGTCGTTGACGGCTTGGCAGGGCTTTTCCCTATGAGCCCGGAAGTGCCACGCGAGGGGCCCTGGACCCGGGCGGCGGGCCGTGCGTGACGAGGCCGGGCCGCGGTTAAGGGTTTGGCTGAGGTGGCGGCAGTGGTACCGGAGATGGGCCAAGATGTAACGGGAGGGGAAGGGGAAAGGGAAAGAGGGGTAGTAGTAACGACGGTTAAGATCGCGGAAGCTATGAATAGATGTATGGTACTTGGGCGCTATTTTGGCGACAGACGTCTGGTGCTCGGCTCGATATTGCTTCAACTGTCCGGGTGCTGGTCACCTCGGCGTGCGAGGCTGTCGGACGGAGGGTCTCGCTGCGCTGCCCTACAGTGAAAGGCGAGCAGATGCCCAAAGTGGAAATATGTCGCGCCTTGTTGTGATAGCGCAGATCAATTGTGTGCACCGCGCGCCGTGCGCCTGAGTTTACTGTTCCTGCATCGGTCAAGACCGTCACGATCGCCTGATCATCATAAGGAATCGCAATATCAGGCTCGTGCCGGCCAGAACCGCGATCATGCAGCTAGTCAGCTTGCTTGGTCCCACAAAAGTCCGTGGCATGAGCCTGCCTGGAATCACAGCGTTGGAAGGCCTTGCTCTAGGGTCTCGCGCCCGTTGCTTCCCGATGGGGCTGGTGTTCCCAAGGAGGTTAATGATAGGGATGCGGTGCACATCGCATGTTTGAGGCCGGGCGAGCGACGTGATCCTGGCAAGATTAGTGCAGAATTGGATGGTGAGTTTATATCGACGCCGCAGATGGTTCTATTTTGGAGGAGCCTATAGGCTTGGAGGCTTGGAGACTTGATACAGGGCATCGCGGCTATATTGCACACCTTCTCGGCTTCGGAGCTCTTAACCTGGGTACCGAAGGTGCCGGATGTGACCGAAAGCGGGTGGTCAACAAGACGTCGGTGAGGAGATATCGAAATCGAAGGTGTGCTTTCGTACGAGGCTGATGCTTGATGGATCCGCAATCTAGTCGGTAAGAATCAGGATCTTGTAGAACAAGGCCTCATCAGTAAGAGCTACAGTTTGGTCGAAGCTTACCCAGAACGGGCAATCGAGTCGCAAAATTTGTTTGCAACGATCTCATCAGAGCTGACACTGCAGGGGCGTGGGCTTCAGACACCGTCAGAATCGGGAAACCCCGACTAGCCACTCCGGCGACCACTGGGTTGACGCGGAGATGACGGGTTTGGCACGGGCTATTTGTGACTTGCTAGACCGGGGGTTTAGCGGGTAATATACCGCGGTTCTCGGGTTATCCGCACCTGAGAAAACGAACCCCGTTCACTGCGGGTGGAGAGCAGCATCTGGCCAGGGAGAAGCATGAAGATACACCGCCTAGTCTGGTAGACTTAACGGAGCCTGAGGTGATTCGGCTCTCGGTTCGAGCCTTCACTCTCAATGGAGTCATCTCGAGTGATCTGATGTGTTTCCACTCCTCAGGTCCTGGTCGGTTCGCCATCGGAAGCTAGTCTCGATGATAGCGCCCAAAACTTTAACAAACCAGGTAAAAAAAAAAAACGCTCTGCATTTGGATGCACCTCGGTAGACTCACCACTAATCACCATGGGCAGTAACTAGAGCTACCAACGCTCTCAGAGCATGTCCGAGAGATCGGCCGCGGTGTGGCTCTCCGTATCGGAAGCGTGCAATCTGCAACCCTTGCGCGACCTGGCCCTTGGCTCATGGATGGTGGTATTCGAGACTGTAACGAGATTGGTGTGTGCCTTCGGGAGGGTCAGGAACAACGGTTCGGCAAGTAGCGTGTGAGAGGGCTTATACATGCGGCCGACGACCGCAAGGCTGGAACCGGCGTAGGGCTTGCGAACCACCCATGGAATGACTCGAAGCTTCGCTTGAGGAACCGTCGAATATCTGGAACGAAAGCACCTTCTACTCTCATTGCATTCCAGTATCTGTCCACATCAGAGATTTGAACTTCTGGAAGGGCAGAGGAATGAGATGCCAGATTCGTCGAGCAACTGTGCATCGAGCCGTTAAGCCTTACGTCTAATCAACGTCGGACATTGACATGACCGCAATGAGCACGGTTCACACCACAACGCGCAAGTCCCTTCCAGAAATTTGGGCAATCGGCGACGCCATAAATAAATTTGATAGGGAAATAATCAGGGCCAGATGGTGGCGGCGTAGATCCCATGGATGAGCACCCGCGGTCCCCTGGAGATTGCAACCGACCGCGCACTCTCCTCCTTCTCTACTTTGCAGGCCAACTTGACGCGTAAGTGTAATCGTCGGCTCGGGCCAGTCTGCGTACGTCGACTGAGTTCGGGTCGCTCGGGCGGGTGATTTGGTAGGGATCTGGAGGGGCGTGTATATCAGTCAACGAGAATCCCTCTTTCTCCGTCACTCACTATCACACTCACTCCTCTTCCACACCAGCAAAGTCATCTCCAACGAGCATCAGTACCTTTTCAGACAGACGTCCTCTCAGTCCGACCTCCTACAACAGAGCCTCCTTTCACATCAAGATGCGTTTCTCCGTTACATCACTCCTCACTTTCTCCTCGCTCGCCTTCTCCCTCCCCATCGAGCAACAACCAAACGCCAACCCGACCGAAACCGCCATACAACAGACTACGCGTGGGCTGAAGACCCTTTCCAACAGCCTCAACGCCCTCACTGCGCGGAACGCCGATGTCGTTTCCTTATCAAGTCAGATCATGAGGAATGGCAATGAGTTGACGTCCATCATGCGGGAGGGCGCGTACCAGGTCCGGAGGGGGGCGGACCTTAACCTCAACGATGCCTTATTCCTCACCCAGCCGGTCAACGATATGATCACCCAGACGCAGCAGACCACCCAGAACTGGGTCGCCAGTAAGCGTGTCATCATCGGCTCAGGAGGCAAGACGGTGACGCTCAACATCCTAAACGACCACCTGGCTGCTGCGGCAGAGTTTTCGGACGCCATGGTAGCGAAGATGCCCGCACTTGGCAAGTCGATTGCGCAGCTCTATGGAACACGGGCCAAGATGCTTATCGAGACAGCTATCAACGAGTACAAGAGATCATGAGTGGTGATTGGGTGGGAGCGCTTTTCTTTGAGGTTACAATTTTCTTCACTGTACAAATTTTCTTCAGCTCTCGGACGTTTTAGAGATTGATTACCAATATGAGATGGTTTCGGTCGGAATCATTGCCTGATCCTGTTCATATGAGTGAAACGTGACAGAGCTCTCGCCAAGGGGACGGTTGAGGAATTGGCGCTGCTGCAATCATCCGTATTTAAAAGCTAAAACGCTATCAGCTATCATCTTAGATTGGTGAGGAGGTTCATCAACGTCGGCGTGGAGAGAATTGCCGGGTATCTCTGCTGCTAGAGATGAACGTCGGGTTGTGGACAGGGTGCCCGAAGATCAACGTTCCACGATGTTTATCTGGCGTCGATCCCAAGGCAGCGATTGATGCCTTGCGGCCGCGTGACATGACCTTGAATGTCCACTGAAAGGCCAAAGGGCCAGCCGAAAAGTCGTGGCACATCCCGCCATAGTATCTGCTTATCATTCAGCGAAAGCCTTGACAAGAGATGGCTACAACTTTTAGGGGAGGTGCTACGACTTTTTCTGATGGCTCTTTGACATGAAGCAGCGTTCTGGAAAAAGCTGGAAAAGCGTCCCCTTTTCTTGGTCAACCGGCCTTTTAGAAAGACCGGATTCACTACTGACTACTACTCGTAGAAAAGGCAGCGGCGGGCCTCGAGGGAGTGAAAAGTGAAAAGTCAGCCAGTGCGCAGAAGGATGACGATGTTTGCGATACTTTTCCGGCTTCCGAGATGTGTGGCATTATCAAAGTCGTCCCCTCCTGCGCCCACGATGTCGGGAGACCGCCAGCAGTTGTCGAATCCTAGGCCAACCCTCATGCCATGAGTATATGGTTGCCGTCTCATTGTTAGGCGGCTCTGTTTAGGCCATGGAGGGGGGGCCTCGTTGCCTGAGGACCGCGTGGAGGAAAACTATGGTTGGTCCAAGCCCAACGAGGGCCACTGTGGCTGCTAAAGCGGCCACGAATCCACAAGCCATCCTCAAGTCCTGCTATATTCGTGTTGAGCTCCTGTGTTCCGACCAGCATCTCCCCAGGCAAGGGTCACAGATGCATTAGCGTTGACATGATAGATGCAGCGGTTCTCAAGATGTTAGTCAATCTTGCGAAGGTCTGGGTGATAACAAAACGTACGGGCTGTCTAGCACCTGTTCGAAGGCACTGCTAACCAGTAACGCAAGATAGGAAATAAACCTATCGGGAAAGAGCGGACGCTAATTTCCTGTTGAATCCAAGTTCGATCGCACAGCTGTGTTGTGAAGTATGCGACACAAAAGCAAGTGTCAAGTTGCAAGCCACTTTGAAGGGTCAAGAGCTTTATCCGGGGTGTATCACACTTGAAGTCCACTGGCGGTCCGAATCCTGAAAGTTGCTCCCGAAACCCGTAGCACCGAACAAAACCAACATCGGGCATCACAAGTTCTTAAGCGCCGCGCTGGAACATTTAAGCCCATCAGGCTTAGGCACGAAAGGAGCACGGCCGTTGAGTCCACTCAATAAGGGCGAAAGCCTTGCATCTTCGTGCGAAATCCCGCTCCACTTGCCACAAAGTATGAGTGTGATTGACTTTTCTGCCTTGTTAACGACAAAATTGTACATGTTAGAGTGGCAGATCCAGTTCGAGCCACAGAGAATCTCGAAAGCTTGTCTGTGCTGCATCGATGAATTAGCCCAAGCAATTACGGTGCCTCAGAGACCACGCATAGGTTAGGTCCGAAATCCAGAAGGGGACGGCAAAGACCGAGCCTCACACCGCCCTTAATGACAGATTCCTTGGTTCTTTTTGATGCGGAACATCATGGCATTGGTACACCTTAACATTCGATGGAATCATGGCGTCAGAGAGGATCATGGCGTCACAGGTCATACCGGCGCTCGGACCCAATGCCCGATTTGGCCAGCGATGGGTATTTGGATCTAGGGCCACCTGAGGGGTCGTGATCCACCGTGTTGGTTGATTTTGCGGGGTTGGAGTTCGCGACTTGCGCGAGTAGCCCTTGACATTCCTCCTTTCGTCCTGAGTTCGGGTCATTGGGATCGCTAGAATCGGCATGCATCGGTTGGATCTCCGCGGTCTCGAGGCCCCCATACTCAGGATATCCAGAGTAGGCTGTGCTCCAGTCAGGTCCTTCGGTCTCGTGGCTCGGAGCTCATTCTTCACTAGGGTTGCAGGTTTGAGTGCTTTGCCCTGAAAGTCGGCCTGCATTCCGGTTTCGTATGTAAGCGCTGGATTTCGTCGGAGCAAGCGCCGATATCTGGTGGCGATTGAGACGATATTGCCTCTGAAGTTGATTCGAGGAAAAAGCGGTTGTCGATGGACGGAAGTCAACGCGAGTGGAGTCACATGACCCTCCCATCCCTTTGGAGCCTCAAAACCTCAACACCTGTGCCTGCGAATTCCAAGTCTCTCCAAGCCAACTCCGAGACGACGCAACATGCAAAGACCAGCCTACCCTGCCCAGTGCAATGCGAAATCGAAATCTCGTTCCGCAGATTTCCAACTCGGTCCAGACTGAAGCGCGATCGAAGGACACGGTGCGCAACTCCACCCGCCACCTGGTAAAACTTGAGCGCCCAGCAACGCAATTAAGCATATCGGAGGCAAATGACATGCCCAGGAGCTACAGTCTTCCAGAATCTCCTTGCTATTCTAGCTTCCGTTTCGGACACGGCCGTTTTGAAACTCCGCTTCGCTTTCGTTCCACCCTGCTACCACCCGACCCAACCGATCGCCATGTTTTGTTTACTTCAGAATGACCCCACAAGTAGTCGATCGTCACTCGGCCGTCGCTTGACGATGAATCCAAACATCACAAGCCCTCTGACATGTCCTCAGGTTAGCCGGAATAAATCCGGAGAACTGTCACCTTCAAACAGGCACCACATCTCTAACCTTCGACCCTTCCCAGCCGCTCTCCCTATGCGTCGTGGGAGGCCGGTGGCGGCTCGCAAGGAAGGCAGCTGAGCGTTGGGATCCAGTAGGGAAGAGATTGCGAAGGCCTCATATATTCGGAGGTGTCGCGCCGGATCACGCCCCCGCTTCGATCGCCCGCCCGCCATAGGGCTTCGGGTTCTGTTCCAAAACGACCCTACTGCACCAAGAGGTCTGGAGAAAAGAGTCTCCTTGGTCTCAACAGGTAACGACAGGAAGCAAGTAACCATTCTCTCAGTGCCTTCGTTGTTTTGGCGGGAATCTGGTAACAGCTTTGCAAACAAAGGTGACAACAGCGCTGCGAGCAGCGTCGTCATTCTGCTGTCCCGGCCGTTGGGAGCGGCAGTTGAGCAGCCCAACCACATGCCTAGATCGGCCACGCACTATGCCATCGAAGATTAGCGAAGCGTCGAAGCAGCTCGATATACGAAGACTTGGCCAGATACAGCGTGCCCCCGTCTTTAGCTCCGCCGACTCTCCGCTCAAAATGAATGCTCGCGAGCATCCACCGCCGAGGCGAGGGGCGATGAGTGGGGTTACTCGCAGGGCTCCGCGCACGAGACCATGCAATGCGGGGTGATATTCATTTATACGCCCCTGTGGGCACCAGACACACTGGATGCCGACGAGCGATGGAGCAGCCTCGTGTGTTTCATGAATATGCCGTGCAATATCCAGCGCACTCTCCGCCGGTGCTTAGCCCTCCCCATGCCCGCACCACGCGGCAAGCAAGCATTGCGAACTCCACCGACGTGCTGGTGAGATAAATATGAAATTGGCCCTATAGCCCGACTTCCTGCTCCTCGAATTCCTTCCTCACTCAACCCATTCACTCTTTTCAGCAGGATGAAGTATTCCAGCTTCCTTTTCGCGGCTTCGGCCGCCGCCGCGGCCCTCGACATGCAGCAGGGCGCGTGCAAGCTGCCTTCTCCAGGTAGCCCTCAGATTCGCGCTACGGCCCAGCGCAAGTTCTACTCCGTTGGCAGTAGGTTTCCGTCTTCACCGCATGTATGCCCATCGCTGACGACTGACAACAGCCTACACCCTTAAGGGCAACCCCAACGGCGCAGCAGCCGCAGCGGGCGGCAGTCACTCGCACGGTGGCAGTGGCGGCGGTATGGGTGGCATGATGGGCGAGGGTGACGCGCAGTCCTTCGCGGCGTCGCCTTCGGGCTCGACCTTCTGCGGCACCTGCACGGTGCTGGCCGGCCAGATCAAGATCTTCTACCCGGATGGCTCGCCCGCCAACGTGTCGAACGGCATCTACGTCCACCACATCCTTACCAACGGCATCGGGTCGCAGCCCGCCTTCGTCCGGTCCGGCCTTGGTGGCTTGTCGGGCGCCATGGGTGCTGGCTTCGTTGGTGCCGGTGATGATAACGGCAACCGGCCGTGGGTCTATGCGCCCAAGGACGGTTCATTTGAATCCGGCTTCCAGATCGCGCCAACGACGCGCTTCAGCGCTCAGATCGTGCTTGTGAACTAGTTTGTCTCTCTCCCGCTTTTCTGCCCAGAAACTTACATCCTCCAGCAACAAGGTCCCCAAGACCGTCTGTGTGGCGTACGACCTTGAATTCATACCCGGCCACGTCGGCAAGAAGGTCAAGAGCTCGCTCATCTCGGCTGCGGGTATGACGGGCCCGAAGGTGGACCGCGGCCGCGCTGTCAACACCACCAGCTCGCCGATGGCCTTCTCGGAGCCCGGCTACATCATCCTGGCCAAGGGCCATCTGCGTACGTCTATCCTTCAACTTACTACCTGACATAGCTAATCCCCCTAGACGACGGCGGCAGCGCCATGTACATGCGCATCTCGGGCAAGAACAGCTACTCGTGCGTCAGCCGCGCGACCTACGGGCACACCGTCGGTGGCGAGGGTGGCCAGGCCACCATCTCGGACATGAGCGACTGCAACAGCAAGCCGTGGCGCATCGAATCTGGCGACAGCATGACCATGACGGCCGAGTACGATCTCAAGTCACACCCGCTGTACGTACTTGCTCTCCTTTCTTGGACCAGAATGCTAACATGACCTAGGCGTGGCACGGCAAGCGGCGGCGAGGCTGGCGTGATGGGCATGTTCCGCATCATCTTCGCGCCGGATAAGGCTTGGTAAGCGTGCGTAGTAGGCCGCGCTTGTAATAGTTAGGCATTCGTTTGGATAGCATTTTACCTCTTTGGAGCCGTTCTCGTTCCCATGTACTCGTGCACGTCCGCCCAACACTCACTCTGCAGACCAAATGACCGAGCCGCAAACCAGGGTCAAATATCTGCAGCCCGTGCCCAATAAACCGCCGGCGATTCCGAGCAAAAATTTCCGTGTCATGCGGGCCCTACCCGGCCCGTCCCAGCTAAATGGCCCACTCTGTCATCTGCCTCCGTGCTCTCGGCCCGACTCGGCCTAACAGATTTTTCTCGGAGTTGTTCCTCGGAGTTGTTCCTCGGAGTTCGTCCCGAGGCGCTGTCGACTGACATCATCGGCGGGCCGCGCCGGCTCGGCAAGCGCCCCTCGATCGGAGCTTGGCATATCCCCACCATGGCATTACCAAAGCGCTCTATCTCAAATCTGGTTCCAGCGATGGCGTATCCCGGCCACCCACCCCGCAATCGGTTCAACAGCGTCCCATACCCTGCGTACCACCTAAGATGCAGAATCGATGCGGAACGGTTCGAGCGGCTTCGTTACAGGACGTCATGCCGGAGTCGCGTCCAATGCGATGCAATGGTTTCGATGGTTGTTGGGAAACGCTAGACAAGTGGCTTTGCCCCGCCTGACCCCCCGATCTTTTGCGCTCGGTGCCTGTGAAAGGGTCTGCCACAAACCCCTGGTTCCTGGACCCTCTGACGTCATATCATACGACGTAACCAGTCACGTGGAGTGCGGGAAGCCTGCCGCACGTGAAGGGGGGTTCTGGGCCCTTCCGGTAGGGTGGGACTGGGGTGCCAGGGGAAGTGAGGCGTGCAAGGCTCGGGGGCGAAAAGTGCATTGAAGCCTTGAGGAGTCATGGCATTTAGAATGGGCTCGGCCTGTGGCGGTGCTACGGTAGAGGTGGCTATTGGATTCAGTTGGGAATCGTTCATGCGCTAGTTGGATGGAGGGGTTGTGGAGATACGTTGGTACGTTGTATAAACGGGTGGGTATTCGTAACCCCATGAGGGCGAATATCGCCACTGGATGTTCTCCGGTTCTGAATGTGAGGTGTGAGGAGGCTTTGTCGATCCATTGCGAGTTTCCGAACCTGCCAGGCGTGCTTACTTGCTCGTCGTTGCCGTGCTGGGCCTTGTGCTAGCAAGTTGTTCGTGGTGTGCCGTATTCCGCTTCCTGTTGAGTTCATCCGCTGCGGTAGCTGGGGATGAATGCCAACAAACGGGTCAGTCCAGCGAGACCACGCACATATGATATCGGGCACGCCGGCAGTGTTGATGCACAAGCGCGACCAGCATGCACAGCCACCAGGTCAAACTGAGGAATTTGCCCCCGACCGAACGGGCCCCCTGGCCAACCTCCAACGTGGATTGCCCTTTTTGACTTGGCGAAATCCCATTATCCGTCGCTGGTTCGTTGATGAAATCCCATTCCCGGTTTCCCATCTCCAGGATTACGAGAAAATCGACTTTTGGCCCACTTCCTGGTCTCTCTCATTCGCCCCATCCCCCTTCGCATCCTCCCACAAGGCTCGCTTCTTCCCTCCAACCCGCCATGCACGAAAAGCCCTTCGAAGTTCCCACAGTAATCGCATCAGCGACTACTGTCAATACCGCCTCCGAACCCCCCAAAACCATATTCCGGAACTCCCTCCACAACTTGCCAGACGAGCTCGTCCTGATCATCGCAGCCCAGGTTCCAGATCAGCCAACGCTCCTCCAGCTAGCTCGCTCATCGATCCGGCTCTACCGTCTCGTAACCCCCTTCCTCTACCGTCACTTTGAGCACCACCTTTTCTCTGCCCCGCAGCGGCTCCACCTTTTCCTCCGCACGCTCGTTCACCACCCCTCTATCCTGACGCACGTCTCATCCCTCGCACTCCGCGATCCCCGCCCCGGCGCCGCCTTCCATGATCTCGAATCTTGGTCTGCCTGGGCAACCGGCAACTACAACCCGGCATTGCCCTCTCGCGACCATGCATCGTTCATCCGGGCCGCAGCGCCACTGCTGGAGACGCAGCAGCACAGAGCACGCACGAAAACCGCCTTGCTAACGCAAGAAGAAGCTCAGGCAGCGCTCCTCCTGACCCTGACGACACACCTCACGGACCTCACGCTCGAAAACCCCGTCGCCGCGACGGAGCGCCCGCGCTTCGTGCTGGACCACCTCGTGCTGACGCTGCTGCATCCCGTCATCAAGGCAGGCCGGGCGCTGCAGGCCCTGCGGCGGCTGAAGGCTGTGTCGACACGGATGGAGGGTGGACAGGGAGGATTCCGGCTCAGCAGCATCGCGCCGTTTTTCCACCTCCCACGGTTGGAGTATGTCACGGGGCATGTGTGCTTTGAGCCAGAGGACGGGCACTTTGTCGACTTCGATTGTCCAGCAGGAACATCTTCGGTGTCTCATATTGTGTTTCAGCGAAGCAGCGTGTGTCCACGGGGTATGGGGCAGATGGTGCGGGCGTGTCGGGGCCTGCGAACCTTTGACTGTGACTGGGCGGGTGAGAGCGTGGGGTGGGTCGAGATCAACTTCGGGGACTTGAAAGCCGCGTTAGAACAGCATAAACACACCCTGGAAAGGCTGAGGCTGGATACTCGGAAGCATTTCGATTCGTGGCCTGAGCGGGATGACGGTCTTGTGTTGCCCTTGGGGAGGTTGGATGAGTTTGAGGAGCTGAAAGTCCTTGAGGTACCAGCCAGTGCTCTTATTGGATGGGATGAACATGGCGTCGGTGGCTTCCCTCCGCTGGTAGATGTGCTGCCGCCGCGTATCGAAGAGCTGCGGCTCAATGAGGGTGCACCGGGGGCGCAAGAGGCGGTGGTTCAACTGGCGAGCAGATGCCTGGAGTACCCGTCGCTACGGACCGTTGTGATCTGTTTGAGTGCAGGGTGGGAGGAAGGTGCGGAGGAGATGAGAGGAAGGCTCGGATGGGGCAACCACGGCTTGGAGATATGGTTTGAAGACGGAAGCGAAGTGGATCACTTTTCGTCGGGAGGGAGTGATGGGTGACCATTGTACGGGGGCGTCCGGCGCAGCATGTGTTGTACGGCGTTTGGGTCTTGCGTGTCTGCACAGCGTGTCTGCTCGGCCGGAGCGTGCTCCTGGGCAGACCTTTGGTGCGGAAGTCAGCGAGCGCATCGAGTATCAAGCGTATATGCTCCACACTACAAGGTGGCGGGTGCACCTTGGTATGCTGCGCCGCGTTTGGTTGTCAGGTAACGCATTCTGCGTGTCGTGCTTTCCTCCCTTTGCGAATCTTCGACCACAAGTAACATATGGTATGGGACGGACACGGGTGTTGACAGTCGACAATAGCGATAGAGATGATGCGAGGCTCGATGGATCTATCTGCCCGGTGTTAGTTGATACTGATGACGATGGGTGTAATGGGGTAGTGGTTAGGCGTGAGTACCGAGTCTTCGCGGCCCCTTTCCTGGCGATTGGCCACACGGATGCACCCAGAGCCTTCTTCCAGTGGTATATTCGTCTCCAAATCTCAAGACAGGTCGTCAGAAGGGTTCACCGGATGCAGCCCTCCCAAACTAGAAGAAATCTTAACGGGATGCCGTCGCAACCCTCGTAGAGATGCGGTGGTATCTCCGTATGCACGTGCGCGGGTAGGGCTGAAGTGTGGCGTGGCACCAGGCCGGGGTGCGACGAGTGGAGAGTTGGTGACGTCACTTTTTGTGCTGGATGAAATTGCGACGAGAATAGTATGGTGAGTGGGAGCTAGTAGTGGGAGGAAGTAGAGCGAGGGTGGGAGAGCGAGGGCGGGAGAGTCGGGATTCATATTCCTATGGTGGGGTGATGGGACAGCATCGATCGCAGTCGATGACCACCGCGGAACAGATCTCCGGGAAGTATGAAAAAACGACGATTATTGCCGGATTGGGGACGTGGTCCTAAGAACTTATTTACATTTGGTAACCCTGAAAGCTCTTTTCCGCCAACTCTTTGCTAACCTATAAAAACACGGTCTAGCAATGCATCAAAAGCACAAAATTTATGTACACCGATATCTCGCAAAACCGAAGCAAAGCTTAGCCGAACGCACGCTCTCTTGTCCTCGTATATCCCTCACATTTCAGGCCTTCATTTGATAACCTTGCTCACTTCACCATCTTCTGTTCCGGCGGGCCAAACGCCAACGGCCTCGGCTCGCCATATGTAGTACAGGGCAAGAAACGCCATGCTTTTGCCCAACGGCGCTCATACCAAAAGTGCACAAGCGGAGGCAAGAAGACGGGAAATGGCAATGCAGGGCCCAACCCGCCCTCATATGTACGGTCCGAGCAGCCCATCAGGATGGGGGTCTGCACGGTCCGGTCGCAGGTCCTGAGCACCCAGGCGGAGGTATCAGTCCAGGCCTTTTGCAGCTCATCATTGGGGTAGGGCGCGAGGCTGAGCAGCGTGGTGATTTCGTCGCTGAGGTGCGTTTGAAGGATTTCACCAAAGCTGTCAATGATGGCCTGGAGCTTGGACCCATCATATGTCTCCGGCGTGGTGGTCTTGACGTAGGCTTCCAGTGCAGCGAGTCCGGGCTCGAACGCTTCATGTTGTTCCACATTGCCGCTCATGACGCCGGTGTTGCCGGTGATCTCCTCAACGCGCGGGAAGAACATATCTTCTTCCGTGGTGTGATGGTGGTGAAGTTCATACAGCCAGTGCGCGATGAGCTGCAGGAGGTCCCTGATGTCAGTCGGGGTTGAGACATAGGGCGCTTGGTTGTAGATGGCGTTGAGACAGCGCAGGACGGCGTTGTGGATGTACACCATCTCTTGGGCCATGCGTACGCTGAAATGTTGCTTGCCGGATTTGTCGGTCGACGTAGGGCGCGGAGTAGGGATGAGAGGAAAGGGGGTATCGGCCCAGGGTCGAGGAGACATGGTGAACGGTTGGGGTTGAGATTTGTAAAAGAGGTAAGTTCAAAGAACCGCTTTTTGAGCAAGCCGAGCTTTGAACGTAAACAGAGGTCGAAGTAAGTATATTGTAGGATAGCGGATGAGGAACCTGGTGAACAAACGTCGACCACGACCGGCAACTTGCTTTATATACGCACATCCTCTCGACTCCAAAAATATCATCACCAGAGCTGTCTGCTGGGCTTCAACCTCCATCACAACAGCATGCACGAGAGAATGCCCTCGCGACCCAACCTCCACACCACATACGGCGTATAGACACAGGAGTACGAGGCTCGGCAGAAGCCTCACGGCGTTGCCGACGACTTCCAAGAGCCACGTTCCCCGGCTTCTAGAAGCCTACAGGGGGAGAAGTGGTGATGCAAAGTGTGGAGGTGAGCCAGCCTGATGGTAACAGGGATGCGCGTGGGGGAAGAATGAAAAAAGATAACCAGTACGAGTAGACCGCAATGCATGATGAATAGAAATTCCACGACACCATTAGGCATTCGTATGCACTGCGGCTGATTCCCATGCTCCCGGGGTTATTTTTGGGATGACATATTGGGGCTAGGCTGCGTTTGGAAGGGACAGCCTGCGGCTGAGTGTGGCGCCCTTGCGGTGGAGTGTCGCTGCATCTGAGGGAAATGCACGATATCGGGACGGTGCGCGTGGTTGAGCATAATTTGGTCCCTCAGCACGCATGCAGCGAACGCGTGGGCTTCGAGGTCCGTAAGAGGACGCCGTAATACGAAGCACAAGATCAACCGGCACTTCTTGTTGCTCTCCCACGAACGTGACTGGTGCTCTGACCGAATTAACATTGGTGCCGGATTCCCGCGCATCGCGATGGAAAACCTTAAGGTCGACGAAAAGAATGTAGCGTCCATCCCACAACCCCCCATCACCGCACAGGCGAGGAATTGAAAAAGGTACAGACGAGCGCAATCGCTCTACAAGGCAGGGAACGGAAGCCCATCCACAACCCACACGCCTATCCTCCACCCACCAACACACTCCATCCCTCAAGCCTTAGCCGCGTTTGGCGACGCGACCAGCTCTCAGAACTAGCGGAACAGTGGTGAATGGAAAGACAAAAGCCGTGGGAGAATGGCCCTCAACTAGTCCGCCGAAGCGGAGCCTTGATGAAGATTAATTCTTCTACTGATGTTGTTTGGAGGAGGGTCGAGGGAAGCCCACGCTTAAGTACTGGAGAATTTTTCGAGTCATGTGACTACTAGCCTTGGCGAAACGGAAAAGTTGTGGTCCGTTTGTCCGCGACTTCCACGCTTTGTACAGGCTCTGACTTCTCCGCGCTGTGCTTGGACCAAGGGGTCGCGTTCGCGGCGCGCGAACGGAGGCCTTGGCGGAATAAAGTCATTGCTGTCCAAGTGGGGCGCGACATCGGTTATGACGGACATGATTTTGTTGACGATATTTGAACATGTCTGTCACGATAGCGACTAGAAATATATGTTGTAGTTTGTGAGAATTTAAGGCCGATGATGGCGGCTGGCCCTTTCAACTGTAGGAAGGTCAACCGCCATGCAGAAAAGGGCGCCTTCAAAGATCCACACACTTAGCAAGATACTCTAACATATGCCTCAACAGGTTGTGCATTACCTATCAGAATCGATGCAGGCCATGGCGAGAGCCAGAGTAAATGACATTGCAAGGCTGCACCTCAGGAGGGTCACTTGCATGCTGGTGAAGTTCAAGAGAAATTTCTGAGGCTAAGTGCCTTCTCACAAAAGAGAGCATAGCAGTACCATTGCAGAGTCTGGCAGCGAGGGCTTTCAGAGCAATATTGATTTACTCCATGTCGGCCAAGATAGCCCGAGCACATCTCTAAACAAGTACTTGAGCAAGAGCCTCAACCGCGTAAGGGACAAGTTGCGGAGGGAGAAGTAACCCCGTCAATAACGAAGCGCCGTGCAGATCTCTACAGTCAGTTTAGGATTTTCCCGGCACCGGCATATTTGAGCTGTGCATACCACAGTACGCGCGCATTCGGAAGAGCCGGCAGGTTCCCAGATAGATATACAAGCAGCGAAGGTACCTGACGCATATCCCATGAGTATATGCAAGTGACGGGCTTTAGCTGGTGATGTCCGGCTCGTCCCATTTTGAGTTCGTGGTAGGTCTGCCAGTTGTGCAGGCGAGATGACCTGAAGGTATTAAAGATGGCGCTGGTTCTCCGCTGCGAAAACAACGAAATTGACTGAAGGGGATGGGCGGAGATAGTCAGCCGCACAGCCGTGTTGATTGTGTCCGCGAAGATTCATTACTGCTAGCCTTCTGGGGGAAGATTGGGCTCAATAATGAGATCAACGTGAGCGACAGCTGGACGTATCATGCAAACCATTGCCAAAACAGCTGATATGCTCGACCGCAGTCTCTCCTTTGGATTTGTAGGAGGTGAACTTATCGATCCGCACTAACTTCGGCAAAAACGGCAGCTAGAGATTAGTATCAGCCCTCCGAGGGACCGGAAAATTGACCTATGCTCAGAAGCTGAAGAGAGGGATCCAAGCCATAAAGTTGTGTTACTACTAAATGAGTACCCGGTTTCAGGCCTGAGCGTGCCATTGAACGGTGGGGCCAATGAATGCGTCCGCGGGGGCGACAGTGTATCAGTCCAAAGTCCACACGAGAGGAGTATACCCACCCTATCCGAATGACGAGCAAAGCGAAGCGAGCAAAAAAAATCTAGGCTATCACGGCCTTGCTTGTCCCTTCGCGGGCGTGATCAGAACGGCCGAAATCAAGCAAGCATTGAGGCTATCTTGCACCAAGAAGCTTGAGGCTGGGGACACGCAACCCATTGCAGATCTGAAATACGGACTCCTGGGCGTTTTTGTCTCAACAGGCCGCCTTGCCCAGAGAACGCGCAGCTCGTTTTCAGATCTTGCAATGTTGTATCCGTATCCGGAAGGCGCTTCGGAGGCTCAGCGTTAGCCCGTCCGTCCGGAACGTCGTAGTGTACAGAGGCCAAGCGGATATTCGACGCTGGCGCGCTCTTGGAAGGCGATCGTGTGGTTTTAGTGGCTTCTAGGTACAGCGGGTTAGGTATTGCCATCGTCGTTACTCGTGCTGTGGATATGTGCGCCGTATCGGATGGATGACCACTGCACATCGTGAATCCTCTCGTCAAGACGTCAAGTCCTCGGATGTCGTTGGCGGAATCGCAAGCGCCAGACGCGTGGGCGGTGGCGAGGGCTGGTGCGCACCGGACCAAAGCCGCAACGAGCTTGCTGCCCTGGAGCACCCGGTATGACCCCGCGACAAGGGTATACGCACGCTGATGGAAAAGGCAGAGAGAATAGATTTAGATGGCAATTTGGAGGAGCGCCATGTGCGGACGTGCTGTGGATGGGATTCCAGCGAGGAGTCTGAGCTCGCTACATTGTCATTCGTGCCCGGGTTCGTAAAGGTGTTCCGGCGACTTTGTGGGGAAGGGACACGGGGTCAGATGCAACGGAACATCATCCACAAGGGACCCTAAATAGAGTATGGTATGTATCATCGCCACCATGAGGTCGAAAGAAGAGTGGTGATCGGGCCCGTTAGGCTTGTCGGGCGCTGGCTCGATCTGACAAGCGGAAGGCTTGCATCCGCCGGCATCACGACCCGTGTGCTTACCGCGCTTGGCATCCACTGCTTAAATCGCCCAAGGCTCCAAGGCCTATCAAGTCTTGGCCGACTAGAAACTCAATCTTCAAGTCCAAGAGACCAGCTCGTTCAAAGCCTCACCACCAATGTCTGTCAGCCATGATCATCGTGCCTCGAAACACTCCTTCGGCGCCCCGTCAGGGTTCTTCCCAGACTCAACCTCTTTATGACTCCCGCGTGATTGGTGCTCAGCTACCCCACGCTCGTCAAACCTCGGTCGGTGCCCTTATCACGCCCTCATATAGGTTGCGCTGATATCTGTACAACGTCGCCTTTTGATTACTGTTCGCCCCAATCCTCGACTTCTGCAACTCCAGCACGCGTACCCATCGCTATACAAGCGGACGCCTGGGCCTCTTTCGCACGGACGGATGCCGAACTTTAGAATCAGCCGCGTAATCTTCAAAGTGCCTCTGCCTTGGCTCCCTTGCTACGTCTGGTGGCCCGATGATGCCGTTGAATCTGGCGGCGACTTGGAGCAATATCGACCGTCGTCCGTTCTGCGGGGGGAGTCTAGCAGCTAGGGACGATCCACTCGTGTGATGATGTGGCAAGCCCAGTTTGCGTTTCGCATCCATATTGTTGCGCTTGTTGTCGTCGTGATGAATGACTTTAAAGTACCGCTTTAGCTCTCGTGGTTTTTGTAGTCGTTGTGCCAATCGTTTCGCTCCATGCCAATCGTTTTTCACCTTCCCAGCCATGGCCAGCAAAGACGGAATAACGTACCGCGGGGAGAAGGATGTCTCGGCGGAGCACGTCGAGTACATCGATGCAAAGAAGCCGATTGTTGCCGTGGAAGAGGAGAGCGTTGACCACGATGACGACAAACGTTACAACAAGCCGCCCAAGACTGCGCGAGAGCTTGTCACAGAAATCCTCTTGGTCGAAGATGACCCAACCGTCAACCCGTGGACGTTCCGTATGTGGTTCATTGGCATCGGGATGTCTGTCTTTGCAGGGTAAGTACAGATGTACCTCAAGAAATGGCGCTTACCCTCAAGAACCGTAACGACCATTAATACTTTTAAACCCCAATCCATCCATATTCATCTCGTCTTCGTTGCAGTCATTACCTACATCATGGGAATGGGCTTAGCCGCCATACTGCCGTCGAAAGGCCGCCTCGGACGGATCCTAAATCCCGGACCGGTAAGCTTCTTCTTCGTTGGCTGTCACTGGCTCATAGTTGCAGTTCAACAAAAAGGAGCACGCGGCCATTTGTATCATGTGTGCTGCATCAGCGGCTACTCCAGAGGCCATGACAGTCCTCGCAGTACAGAAGCTCTATTACAATATCCAGCCCAACCCTGCAGTTGGCGTGTTCCTCATCCTGTCCACGCAAATGCTCGGCTATGGTGTCGCCGGCATGCTTCGCCGGACCCTCGTATACCCCAGCAATATGTTGTACCCGACGAACCTGCCAACAGCCTCGCTTCTGGAGAGCCTTCACCGTGACCGCAAGAAGAGCGGCAAGCGAATGAAGGTGTTCTACATCGCCTTTGCTGTCCTTTTCTGTTGGCAGGCTTTCCCACAGTACATTGGTAAGTCGAACGAAGCCGTATCGCAGCCTCACTGACCATTAGCGCCCATCATGGCCGGTGTGTCCGTCTTCTGCCTCAGCATGCGGCACAACCTCTTCGTCACCAACATGTTCGGCGGGTCCATGGCAAACGAAGGCTTAGGCACACTATCGCTGTCATTTGACTGGACCATGATCTGTACGTATCCTCGTCGTCTAGGCCATTGTTACCATAGCTCACTCGTCCAGCGGCACATGGAAATCCGCTCTGGGTGCCCTTTCAGACGATCATGAACTCGCTCTTGGGCTACTTACTTGCCATCGGTTGCTTCATGGGGCTCTACTACAGCAACATCTGGAATGCGCGGAAATACCCCTTTCTGTCGCCCAATCTTTTCTCGGACAAGTCAACAGCAAAGAAATATGTGACGTACAACCAGACAGCTATCCTCAACTCGCAGTGGACCGTCGATAAGGCACGCTTGGAGAAGGTCGGCCTCCCATGGCTCTCATCATCGCACGCTCTTGGTATGACCACCCAGAATATTGCCATTATGGCGACGGTCACCCACATGATCGTGTGGCACTGGGATGATATTAAGACCGCCTTCGAGGTCGTCCACATCAGCAAGCTGAAGAAGCTCCTGAGGCCGAAAGAGTGGGACCTGAAGTTCTGGAAGCACAAGGAGACCAAAATCAGCGACGAGGAAGCCGAACGGATCGATCCCCACTACCGCCTTATGCAAGCCTACAGGGACGTTCCGTCCTGGTGGTTTGCCGGCCTGTGGGTAGCTTCGGCGACCGTCGGCTTGATTACTAGCCGGCTCGCAGGATCAACTCTCGATTGGTGGGCATTTTTCGTTGCCATCTTCATCTCTACCGTCTCACTGGTGTTTTTCGCCCCGCTCCAGGCTATGTTCGGGTTCAACCTCAACGTACAGCCACTGATCCAGATGATTGGCGCCTTCATGCTGCCAGGGAGGCCACTGGCGAACATGTACTTCGCGACCTTTGGTTACAACTCGCTGTACCAAGCGAAGAATCTGCTCAAAGATCTTAAGCTCGGCCAATATGCGCATCTGGCACCGCGCTGCACCTTCAGCGTGCAGGTTGTGGGAACATCGATCGGCTGCCTAATGTCGTACACAATGATGCAACAAATCACTACCGACAAGCGAGAAATCCTGCTCGCCATCCAGGGGACAAATGTCTGGTCCGGCCAAACGATCCAGCGGGAAAATTCAGCCGTAAGTCAGCCCTACTCGTTTGCTTAAGTTGCTCATTCTCATAGGCGGTTACATGGGGTGGACTTGCCAAATACCTGTATGGCGTCGGCGGCCGGTACCAATTCGTGTCGCTCGGTTTCCTCATTGGTCTTGCGGTCCCATTGCCGACCTGGTTCCTGCACAAGAAGTTCCCAAAGCTGCGGCTCGACTATCTAAATACAGCCATTGTCTGCGGCACGATGAATATTTTGTCCCACGGCACCCACAGTGCGCTGCTCCTGCACTACGTGACGGGATTCATCTCGCAGTACTGGCTGCGCAAATACCGCACGAACTGGTTCATCAAGTACAACTACATCCTCAGTGCCGGCATGGACGGCGGAGGTGAGTGACGCCCCTCTAATCCAGCTGAAATATGCTAACGGCGTCAAGCGCAAGTAATAGCTTTCTTACTCACCTTTACAGTGTTCGGTGCAGGAGGAAAACCGGTCCCTTTCCCGCCGTACTGGGGTAATAACCACCAGAAAGGGAATTACGATTACTGTATGCGGGATCCGGGTTTGGGAAAGAAGAAAGCGCACTAGATACCCTCGTTGCGTCAAGAAATGGGTTTGTTTCGTTAGAGCTTGAATTGTGAATTTATGGGATGCCGCTCATTAGCTTCGGCCGCAAGTTCCCGAAAAGCTCAAGTCCTGTCGGTGCCTGGATCGGGGACTGGCTGACGGGGCGACCATGGCCAGTCCGATGAAATGCCCCGCGGAAGAAGCCAACGGCCAAACGTCCTGTTGCGGAACGCCGACTGTGAGATTCATGAATCCACTCCATCGGCCGTCCCGGAGCGCATACCATCATGGTAAACAGGGTACGCGTTCGTTTCCGCCCGCCATATCCAAGGCGGCCAAGGCTGCGCGTACGAGGGAGTGGAGAGCGGGGATAAATTGAAGTTAAACATGAGCAGAGTTCCGAAGTATGGCGACGGTATTCTCAGCCGCATGCCACTTGATTACCTGCTGATTAGCTGGGGTGAGCCTTACTCTCTTCCGCCGTACGTTTTATCATAAATCCAGTCAACCACTACGCTTGTGCCGCCGACTGCAGGAAAGAGAGAAACCTGGGATTCTGGTCCATCCGTTATAGAACACGGAGCAAGCCATGCAAGCTTCCCGGCATCTTTCCAGCGCCGTTTAGCCTATGGCACACCAAGACTTCTGAGGGGTTAACATTGGGCTGGGAGGCATTCACCAGCCTGGTTAGGATGGTTCGCCCCGCCACGTATCTGAGAACCGAATCATCTCATACTGGTAATCAATCTCTAAAACGTCCGAAAGCTGAAGAAATTTGTACAGTGGAGAAATTGTAGCCTCAAAGAAAAGCCTTTCCACCCAATCGCCGCTCATGATCTCTTGAACTCGTTGATAGCTGTCTCAATAAGCATCTTGGCCCGTGTTCCATAGAGCTGCGCAGTCGACTTCGCAAGTGCGGGCATCTTCGCTACCATGGCGTCCGAAAACTCTGCCGCAGCAGCCAGGTGGTCGTTTAGGATGTTGAGCGTCACCGTCTTGCCTCCTGAGCCGATGATGATACGCTTACTAGCGGACCAGCTCTGAGTGGTCTGCTGCGTCTGGGTGATCATGTCATTGACCGGCTGGGTGAGGAATAAAGCCTCGTTGACGTTAAGGTCCGGCCCTCTCCGGACCTGGTACGCGCCCTCCCGCATGATGGACGTCAACCCATTGCCGTTCCTCATGATCTGACTTGATAAGGAAACGACATCGGCGTTCCGCGCAGTGAGGGCGTTGAGGCTGTTGGAAAGGGTCTTCAGCCCACGCGTAGTCTGTTGTATGGCGGTTTCGGTCGGGTTGGCGTTTGGTTGTTGCTCGATGGGGAGGGAGAAGGCGAGCGAGGAGAAAGTGAGGAGTGATGTAACGGAGAAACGCATCTTGATGTGAAAGGAGGCTCTGTTGTAGGAGGTCGGACTGAGAGGACGTCTGTCTGAAAAGGTACTGATGCTCGTTGGAGATGACTTTGCTGGTGTGGAAGAGGAGTGAGTGTGATAGTGAGTGACGGAGAAAGAGGGATTCTCGTTGACTGATATACACGCCCCTCCAGATCCCTACCAAATCACCCGCCCGAGCGACCCGAACTCAGTCGACGTACGCAGACTGGCCCGAGCCGACGATTACACTTACGCGTCAAGTTGGCCTGCAAAGTAGAGAAGGAGGAGAGTGCGCGGTCGGTTGCAATCTCCAGGGGACCGCGGGTGCTCATCCATGGGATCTACACCGCCACCATCTGGCCCTGATTATTTCCCTATCAAATTTATTTTTGGCGTCGCCGATTGCCCAAATTTCTGGAAGGGACTTGCGCGTTGTGGTGTGAACCGTGCTCATTGCGGTCATGTCAATGTCCGACGTTGATTAGACGTAAGGCTTAACGACTAGATGCACAGTTGCTCGACGAATCTAGTATCTCATTCCTCTGCCCTTCCGGAAGTTCAAATCTCTGATGTTGACAGATACCAGAGTGCAATGAGAACAGAAGATGCTTTCGTTCCAGATATTCAACGGTTCGTCCAGTAAGGCTGCGAGTCACTCCATGGGCAGTTCGCAAGCCCTGCGCTAGTTCCAGCCTTGCGGTCGTCGGCCGTATCTATAACCCCTCTCACACGCTACTTGCCGAACCGTTGTTCCTGGCCCTCCCGAAGGCACACACCAATCTCGTTACAGTCTCGAATACCACCATCCATGAGCCAAGGGCCAGGTCGCGCCAGGGTTGTAGATTGCACACTTCCGATATGGAGAGCCACATCGCGGCCGATCTCCCGGACATGCTCTGAGAGCATTGATAGCTCTAGTTGCTGCCAAATGGTGATTAGTGGTGAGTCTACCGAGGTGCATCCAAATGCAGAATGTTGACTTTTTTTACCTGGTTTGTTAAAGTTTTGGGCGCTACTATCGAGACTAGCTTCCGATGGCGAGCCCACCAGGTCCTGAGGAGTGGAAACACATCAGATCACTCGAGATGACTCCATTGAGATTGAAGGCTCGAAGCTCGAATCGAGAGCCGAATCACCTCAGGCTCCTTAATGTCTACCAGACTATGCGGTGTATCTTCATGCTTCTCCCTGGCTAGATGCTGCTCTTCATCCTCAGCGAACAGGTTTCGTTCCTCAGGTGCGGATAATCTGACAACCGCGGTATATTACCCGCTAAAACCCTGGTCTGGCAAGTCACAAATAGCCCGTGCCAAACCCGTCATCTCCGCGTCAACCCAGTAGTTGCCGGAGTGGCTCGTCTAGTCGGAGATTTCCCGATTCTGACGGTGTCTGAGGCCAACGGCCCTGCAGTGTCAGCTCTGATGAGATCGTTGCAAACAAATTTTGCGCCTCGATTGCCCGTTCTGGATAAGCTTCGACCAAACTGTAGCTCTTACTGATGAGGCCTTGTTCTACAAGATCCTGATTCTTACCGACTAGATTGCGGATCCATTAAGCATCAGCCTAGTACGAAAACACACCTTCAATTTCGATATCTCCTCACCGACGTCTTGTTGACCACCCGCTTTCGGTCACATTCCGGCACCTTCGGTACCCAGGTTAAGAACTCCGAAGTCGAGAAGGTGTGCAATATAGCCGCGATGCCCTGTATCAAGTCTCCAAGCCTCCAAGCCTATAGGCTCTTTCCAAAATAGAACCACCAGCGGCGTCGATATAAACTCACCATCCAATTCTGCACTAATCTTGCCAGGATCACGTCGCTCGCCCGGCCTCAAACATGCGATGTGCACCGCATCCCTATCATTAACCTCCTTGGGAACACCAGCCCCAGCGGGAAGCAACGGGCGCGAGACCCTAGGAGCAAGGCCTTCCAACGCTGTGATTCCAGGCAGGCTCATGCCACGGACTTTTGTGGGACCAAGCAAGCTGACTAGCTGCATGATCGCGGTTCTGGCCGGCACGAGCCTGATATTGCGATTCCTTATGATGATCAGGCGATCGTGACGGTCTTGACCGATGCAGGAACAGTAAACTCAGGCGCACGGCGCGCGGTGCACACAATTGATCTGCGCTATCACAACAAGGCGCGACATATTTCCACTTTGGGCATCTGCTCGCCTTTCACTGTAGGGCAGCGCAGCGAGACCCTCCGTCCGACAGCCTCGCACACCGAAGTGACCAGCACCCGGACAGTTGAAGCAATATCGAGCCGAGCACCAGACGTCTGTCGCCAAAATAGCGCCCAAGTACCATACATCTATTCATAGCTTCCGCGATCTCAACCGTCGTTACTACTACCCCTCTTTCCCTTTCCCCTTCCCCTCCCGTTACATCTTGGCCCATCTCCGGTACCACTGCCGCCACCTCAGCCAAACCCTTAACCGCGGCCCGGCCTCGTCACGCACGGCCCGCCGCCCGGGTCCAGGGCCCCTCGCGTGGCACTTCCGGGCTCATAGGGAAAAGCCCTGCCAAGCCGTCAACGACCGGAGATGTTGCCGAACACATAATTTAGGCATGGTTGTGGCACGGAAGCCTCGGGCGGGGCATCTGTGGCTGAAGATTAAGGTTTTCGGATGGAGAATTGGGGTCCGGGTCGGTTGGTGGAGGGACGACGTGGGCGGGCTTGGCACTTTTAAGGTGACGGACGCGCGGCCTTGAATGAGGCCCCTGAAGGCGAGGGCACGGAGGCGGTTCTTGGGTTCGGACGTGAGTGTAGAGTCACGCCGGATTTTGCTTTCTGCTTCTCTAAGGCGGATGGAGGCGAGGTCTTGCTTGACGCATATGGCTTACCAGCAGAGGGTTTAACCGCCCACATGTCTTGTTGTCTCCACATCCAAGACAGACGCAAGAAAATAAAGAGGGAGATATTTGGACCACAGTCGTATAGGTAGCGGCTCAAACCGCACCACCAAATCGACCCGTGCGCGCCAAGGACATCAGCCACTTCATCAAGTCTTCAGCTAATCCATCCGCCAGTTCCTCAGAGATGATACCCTCCTGCCAACACAGTGTGATGGCCAGATCGCTTCCTCTCACCCCAGCCGCACTGACCGAGACAGCTGCGCCAGCGACATGGCCGGACTGCGAAAATACAAGCCTGTCAACCGTCCACGGGCCTTTCTTTCAAAGTCTGTGGCCCCGACATTGCTGACTTCCCAGGTATTCTCGCGGCTCGTGCCAATCAGCTTCCTCCACCGCTCGTTCCAGTCGGACACATAGCTCATTAGCCCGACGTCGTCATTTGGTAGCGAGGCGACCTTGCGCTTGATCTCTTTGCACAAGGAGGAAGCGAGCTCCCAGATGAGGTCTTCCGCCGCACTTTGGCCCCCTGCTGGCGTACGGATCCGACGAATCGTTTGTGGCGCGAATCGGTGCGACTGGCCCACCAGAACGACGCCCATGTTCTCGTCCTGGTTGAAGCCCTTCAAGCCGTCGGGGGAGAGAAGCCGGCGCAGGGAGATCGGGCTCACGCTGGTGAAGCCGCCATCGTAATTTTCGGTGACAGGGAGGCGTTTAGCCAGCGAGTACAGGACGAGGATGTGGAGGAGGGGCGTCAGAGTCGTGCAGTGCTCTCTACAGCGCTGCAACATGTCTGAGAGGATATGCGCGGAGAAGGAAAGCAGGCGGATGCGGGTGTTGTCTGGATGGGGGGTGATTGGTTTACCTGTCAACGCTGGCGCCAGCAGGGCTAGTTTGAGAAACGAGGGTGCGAACTCGGTCCAGAGAGCCTTGATGAAGTACAGCCAGGAGATTCTAAAATTAATGAGTGCTTCCTGGGGGGATGGAAGCGGGGACCGAGTGCTGATTGTCAGGACGTGGGATGACGGATCGAAAGACGGGACAGAGCCTGGGCTGTTCAGAGCACGGAGGAGAGTCCGGTGCAGTATTGTGCCGCTGGGGCCGTCGCCGTAGCCATGATGGTATGCGAAGACGATGTCCACGGTGAGGGTTTCCGTGGGCAGGGCAGTGCCCACATCGGGACAAAGGACGATGAAGTGGTACCCCGGCCGGCGAGAAATGTCTGGCCACGAAGTCGAGTGGCGGGTCTCAAGCACGCGCTGGAGAACTGAGTCACGGTCGGCCGGGGTCTCTAGCTGGAAGTGCTCCCAGCTCAGGAGCTGCGACAAGTTGATCGCTGGCAGATAGACAAAGTGCGGAGTGCGTGTCTCTTCGCCAACGATGCCAACTTGCAGGATGGAATGAGCAAGAATGGTCTGCGCGATGGCATGCTCGACAGCGGATTCGAGGCTCGTGTCCTTCAGCGATGTGCGCCGGACGGTGTATCGAGCTGTCTGTCCTACGTAACGGTAGAAGCCAAGGTTGTGCCGGCTGGTAGAATACGATTCGCTGAGATATCGTGAGCTTCGCAATCTTGCAGAACTCTGCATCTTGCAGTTCTCCTGCGCAAGGAAAGAGTCATCTTCAATATGTACTCACATCTGACCGACCGGTCTTGCAATCAATGGCTTAGCGGTTGTGGCACCAAGAGACATCTGGATTTGAAGATGGGAAGTACTTGCTTCGTGTCCGCTGACATTTAGGACGGGAAAGAGTTTGCGTCGGCGAATTCATTTCCCTCGCGAACTCAAAGCATCTACGCAGTAGGTTAAAGATGTTGTGAAAGACTACAACTGCAGAGATGACTCTCTATACGATGATAACCAGACGGCCTGTGCGCACCCCTGGAACGGGACAACGGTTCGGCCGCCGGCAAACCGGCATCATGTAACCCACTCTCATCTCTACCTTCGAAGTATGCACACTGATCAAGATCTCACACTCTCCCAGCTCCTGCTGACAATTTCCTACCCTGCATTGTGATGCTTGGGTTGCTAGACTTGAAGGAAGAGCATTATTGACCCAGGATATCTCGGAAATTACTCGCACTCATCCCAGCAAGGACAACGATTACTTACTCAGAGAATCAGCGACAACCCCTGGATGACAACATCACCATGCTGGTTCCAGTCTCGAAAGCCAGATTTGTGCTCCGAGGCAAAATCCTATTTGAATAACCCTTACTCCGCATCCTTCTTCCCCAAGTCCATTCGCATAAACATACCCGCCCACCCCTCAGACACAAACCCATCTACCTTTTGAAAGCCCTGTGCCTTGTAGAACCTGTCTCCCGGTCAGCATCTCGCCTCACGTAAATTTCTCCCTTTCAACCCCTAGGGTTCTGGGTCACTCCAGGAAAATAACATACTTAACCAACTTCCCTTCGTTCCCTGCCCAGCAGTCGAGGTAAATCACACCCATCTTCAACTCCGTCCTCACCCACTCCCGCGTATACTTCACCAGCGCGGCCCCGGCACCCTTGCGATACTCTCTGGTCGCCTGGCTGAAATCTGTGACGAGAGTCTCCAAAAACATAAACTCACCCTCTTCCCCAGCCAACGCCCTGCTGGTTACGTCCTGCAAGTGCTTCTGGTCCAGCACATACTGGGATATGTATCCCCCACGCAGGGTCGCTGCGCCTACAGGGAGGTACTCCCCGCTCGGCAGGGGCGCCTCGGCAATCAGGACGCGCACGGGGGGGCCAGAACGGGTGAGACGGTATCTCTCGGCGTCGGCGACGGCGGAGATGTAGCGGTCGACGAGGTTGGGGCGGGCCGAAGACAGCGAGTCGGTTCCCCATTGGCTGGCGCTGCCGATGGCGGCCAGGTGCGGGATGCATGAGTCGAAGGCAGATGTGATGAACTTGGCATCGGTGTTTGAGGCGTCAGGGACGGCGTCGCGGATACGGAACGGCATGGTTGCTGGTTTGGCGGCTTGTGAGATCTTGGATGGGGGTTGATGTGAAATGATAGAGGTGCAAGGTGCGCACACACATCATACGGCTGCCCTAAACGCGCGTTTGCAACCTCGTGGAGTGGCAGAATCAACGTTGGCCTGCACTTAGAGACGTAGCAATGCCCGGTTTTGGCAATTGTTAGACCTGTGCCTTACGCAGGCGTCCGGACTGGGTAAAATAAGCCGAGATACTTTAGCTTAGAGATCGCAATGCCAGAAGTAGTATGGTCGTATCCTGGGGCAGCCATAGCACAGTCACATGACCAAGTGATTCCTCAGCATGAGCCCAAGTTATGCCGCCTTGTTTTCGGCGTGGCCAGCGAGTGCCCCGCGCTGATGCACAAACTGATGCCCAGCGCTGTTGCGCAAGCCTTTGAGATGAGACAGAATGAAAAAAAGGACGGAACCAGGCGTGCATATTAAGTGGTGAAGGGCAGAAACAAAGGCAGTCTTGCTCCATTAGAGCTTGCAAGAATACAAGGGACGGGACTGCATAGCTTGGGCAGGACTGTGGTATGCTCAAAAAATGTCACCCTCACCACAGTACCTGTCCTCTGATAAGGTCCGGCGACTGGCCAACAAGGCTCAAAGGCCATCCAAGGCGTCTTCGCCATGCCTTGTCCTCTGTGAACACACACAATGAAGTGTGCAGGAAATCGCCCAATCCGCCTGCGTTGTCTCCAAACACTGAAGTTGAGATACTGAGCCCACCCCCTTGGTATCGTCCCAGAATTCGTGTTATCCTAGTAGATGGGATGCGCGTTTTCCCTCTGTTATCTGCTTTCGCAGGGCTGATTCAGGCTGCGGTGGGGAGTATGGGATTCGCTGCGAAGGCCGAGCAGGACTCAGACTATCATGTCCGTACCCGTACTCTCAGCCGCAAAGAAGTACCACATCGTAGACAGCAAAGTCGAGCACCCAGGTTGCCGGTTTCTCCAGCCTCTAGACCTAACATAAAAGAGTACGGAGTACGCTGCATGGAATCGTTGATGCCGAAGCACCGCTTGACCTATCAAGAGACCAAGGCAACCGAGCGGGGGCCGCTGACTTCAGGTGCCTTGACAGCGCAGTTGGGATTCTCGCAACACACGCGCGCACGAAGACGTGTCCGTAAGGCGCGCACTAGTGGGGTTCGACAAGAGATGGCGTGGAGGTGGGGAAACCGCTTCTGTTTGCCCGATGCTGATAGTTATGAGTCGGGGAGACGTTTCTCCGAACCCAGGTGACGCGCCGCGACTCAAGAGATTACCCCCGCCTACACCGTACTCAGTTGCCATCCAGTTCATCATCCACACTCGGAAGAAGCATTCTGCATGGAATGTGCATCATGCTCGTGTATGATGAGGCAGCACACATTATAGGTGCATGCAAGACCACGCAGAAGTCGGATTCGCGTCAACGTACCGCGCTGCGATGTTAGCCTCGTTTTGGGCCGCGCCGCAGCAATCCTTTGGGCACAATCATTTCCGATAGGCTGCGCTGGGGAAAGAGTAGCGTAGAGCCGGCTTCAGATGCCAGCGCGTAGACATTACAACTTAGGGCGCATCCCGCATCCCGCATCAATCTACAGGTCACGCCCATGATAGCATTACACTGTGGGCTAATGGTAGCGTAGGAAAATTGAAATTTGCCGCTTAATGTCCATTCCTACGAGTCTGTCATACTTCGTCGTACAGGGCTCTCCAGCCTTGACGAGCCCAAACCCGTGCGTGCAGCATGTGTGCAATGTGGCTCCTCAGCATTGGTGAATCCGAATGGTATGCCGGGCGGGTTCCCCCCAAAGGCAACACAGCTGCCAGCTAACGGTCGTTCACGTTGATGAGGTACTACGGTACGTTTTTGAGCCGCATTTACAGCGAAACTAATGCTTTTGTAGGGTTGAGCCGTAGTATGCTCTTTAAGTGAACTTCAATCAGGCCCATTTCTTCCTTCGGCGCCAGGCGAAGTCAATTTCTACTCATACTTCCCCGTCGCGCATTGCTTCTGATATCTTCCCTGGAATCACCTATCACTTCTTCCGTCCATGTCGCAACAGTCGCCCGTCATAGATCGCGACTCTGTAGTGCGTGAAGCATACTCCGATGCCTCTTCTTCTTTGGAATTGTCTGTCCCTTTGCCCATTCCGGTCGCAGTAGCCTCCAAATCGCCTGTCATGGATGGCGGCCCTGTGTGTGATGGATGCTGCGATGCCTCCTCTTCCCCCGTATCGTACTGTTCAGCTTGTGGGGTTCACCTATGTGAGAAATGCTGGGAAGGAGGTGCGATTTTGCACAGAAAGGAGAATGCCACACGCCCGGCGGCGGTGATACATCAAAAGACAGACCCCCACAAAGTCAGACTGTTGGATACTATCCTTCGTCCTTCAAACTATCAAGGACCGGAAGTCAACCAGCATGCCGCCAATAAGCACACTAAGTGGTTTGGTATGTGTCATGGGGAAATCCTCATCCATGCCAGCTCTCCTCTAACGTTGTTTCAGGTTGCTCGACGGATGAAGATCGCAATCCCGTACTTGAAGAGTTCGATGCCTACCCAAATATCATATCTCGGAGCGTGAGGTACGATGAGACGCCAAAGTGTCCGCAGTTGGTGTCGTTCGTCGGGGGAACAGGTGAGCTCTCTAAACCCCAGCTCAACATCATCTCACGATTTTAGGGGCCGGCAAAAGCACAGTAGTGGGGTTGCTCATCAAGGCTCTCCCGCCAACCCCACCGACCATACTGAAGCACCAGGACTTCGAATTCACCGCACCTGTGGTCGGCACGCATGCCAACGGCAATGTTCCGACATCGGCTGACGTACATCTCTACGCGGATCCGACTACTTACTATGACGGAACAACACCTGTTCTTTATGCAGATTGCGAAGGGCTTGATGCTGGCGATATTGCTCCCATGGAAAACGCCGCCCCCATCCGGAATGAGGTCGCCAAGTCGGACAGGAACGTCGCCACCCACCACATCCCTCGACAAATGAATAGTCGAGTCCGAAGGCTGGAATGGGCCGGTACCGATACACCGCCGCCTCATGAACTGCCTGCGGGTGTTCAGACAAGTGACCGGGCATTCATCGTGGAGAACTTGTACCCGAGGCTTCTGTATACGTTCTCAGATGTTGTCGTATTCGTGAGTGAAAACTCAAGGTGACTACTCCGTACTTTTGCAACCCCTCTCTAATGCCACCCTAGGACCTTTCAGCATGCTCTGTGGCGTTTGATTGCCTGGGGTGCAAAGTCTCTTGAGCATTCAGTTAATCAACCCGCTCTTCCGCACGTCATTCTTCTGCTCAACCGGACATCTAGGGATGTGCCTGTTACTGAATGGGATGTCGACAGTGCTACGCAAAACTTGTTGATCCAAGCAAACACTATCCCTTCGAAAAAGGTCAAGGACCTTATGGCCAGCCTCGGATTGGACGTGAATGAACACATTCCGACCGTCGAAGGACTCATCAAGCGCTATTACTCGACGTTTTCCGTGATGCGGTTCCCCCAAGGTGACCAGCACAACCTGCTATGGGAACAAATACAAAATCTGCGGACACGGATTCACGATCTTTGCAAAAGGTCTCATAAAGCCAAGCTGTCTACTAACATGCTGCTTCAATCTGACACCTTCAACATATACCTGAGATATGCGCTTGACCATTTTGCCGCAACTCTGGATTCGCCTTTCAATTTCGTTAAAGTGTCTCTGAAACTGCATCCGACACCGGGAAATTTTGGCGACCATGTGGTTCGACTTGCTGCCAACATGTGCGACAGCAACGGCAATCTGGACCGGCGTCTTTTCTATGAGAGCTGGAGCAAAATGGTTGCCTCCAGTATCGTTCTTGACCATATGCGGAAAACAAAGCAAGGTGGGAACTCCTTTCCAAATTATCACTCTGCTGCTAACATACGCTGGCAGGATGGGCGTCCGGAGACGACTATTTCAGTCATTATCAAGGTTCCTTGAACCAGGCCTTCAAGGCCTTTTGCACTAAGTTCTGGCCCTGCGCTTTCAGCAAAGGTGACGAGAAATGTGTCAACGTCAAGGCCTCACATGATTCCAAAGGACACCAAAATGCCGACGGAAAGGTCATTCAAGCCGGCAGTTATATACCTGACCGGCACTTCGATACCGATTTGGTTGAAAAATGGGGTTCCTTCCTCAGAAGTGCCGTCACAAGATTTGAGGAATGTTTGCGGGAAACGCCAACCTATGAGACTGGAATGCCACGACGTCAGTGGATAGCGCACTTGGAAATAGTCAACGACTTTCTCAGATATTTCGCCCCCGAAGGCTTCCGCAGTCAAAAAACTTGTTTTGGCTGCCTCATGGCCGTGCCAGAACATCACCTGGCATGTGGCCATGTGCTTTGCACCCGCTGCGTGAAGGAAATTGGGGAGCAGCTTCCCACTTGGCAGGCCATCAAGATGACGGAATGCCCTCTCCACACAGTCCCGGAAGCCTTCCCCTCTGCACAAATTATCCGATTCAACCCACCGCTTGCAGGTGTACGTCTGTTGTCTCTTGATAGGTATGTCGCAACTTTTGCCAAACAGGACTGGGGAACTCAACTGACCGGGTTTGCAGTACTAACGTCTGTGGCATTGTGCAGCTGAAAGTGCTTCAAGCACTTGAAGGGCTTCTCCCCAATATCCCCCTGCAAGCATTTTTCGACTTGATTGTCGGCACGAGGTATACCTCCACCCTCTCTTGTTATCTTGCCCGCTGACACTACCAGCGGCGGCGGCACTATTGCTCTTGGCCTTGGTGCCAGTGAGCTGGCGCTGAAGGATTGTACCTCTGGCTTTACCGACTTATGCCGGAATGGGTTTGCGCACCGCAAGATTCATTACATTCCCATAGTAGGAAAACTCATCACGAGGCATCGTGGGCACAAGTTTAAAACCAGGCGCTATCATTCGGCTCTGAAAGACTTCCTGCAGGACTCGCCGCTTTTCGGATACAAAAGTAGGGAGCATCTGACTCTCTCCAGCGATGTCAAAGTTGCCTTGGCGGCCGCCAACGAGACGGGCCAGAAGGCCATCGTCTTGGCAACGTATAACCGCGCCGAAATGGACACAGCCTACGTTTTTGATCATCCAGAAAATCATAAGGACGAACTGAACGTATGGGAAGCGGCTGCTGCTTCTTCTGCGACTCCCGGCCTGTTCAAACCCTTCTTGCACGAGAAGACAAACCGAGCATATCTTGGTGGCGCATTGTTCCACAGCAATCCCATCAACATTGCTATCTCAGAAAGCAAATGCCTTTGGCCCGACTCTGCCCTGGCGGGCCCAGATGTCGTGCTATCAGTTGGCGCAGGACGGTCGCAGAAACGCTCTGAGCCTGATAGTCGCATAAGTACTTATTCGGATTCGTTCGGATCTACTAATATGCCAAAGGGCCACCGCACCTCTCCTCGTGACCCAGACATGATCTGGAAGACCTTCATGGATGGTAGGAACGCATCTGAGACGTCGGATCGCTATATCCGCATTAATCCTTTGCTGCCAGAGGTCCCCGAAGCCGGTGATAGTGGCAGGATGAGGGATCTTCAGGCTCTGCCCGCAAAATACCTACTATGCGAAAAGGAGCTCGCGGGGCTCCGGAAGGTGGCTTTGCACCTTGTCGCTAGCCTATTCTACCTTGACTCTCCGTATCCAGCAATTTTCACAAAGGACTCGGTATATCGTCGGCGAGGTAAGTATTCAACTTTCATCTCCTTTCCAAGGCTAACCCTTACCTTGAAAGGCAATATCAAGTGCAGATTTTCTGAGATCGAGGAGCATACCCCACACATTGTTGCTCTAGGGGCATTTCTCCAATCAAAATGCAACGGCGGCGGGCGAGTATGGTTCGAGGTGACGGAGCAAGGCGAGGAGTCACTCCCGCACCAGGTAATATTCCATCTTTTTTCTTAACCCGCCTCAGCTCTCATCCCTTGTTATAATCATTCAGTTTGCCTATATATCGGATTTTCACTCAATTTTCAGATCGATCTCTCTGAATCCGTCCTCCGGCACATGACGTCAACCGCGGCGTTTGACCTTGGGTCACTATCAGTCACGACATCTCATCGGCTTAACGCAGTTGATATCACCTTGAACTTTGGTGATGATCAGGGCTTCTCCATCAGCGGGTTTCCGCGGCAAATCATGTGCGACCCGGATCCACCGAGGCCTGGTATGTTTGGAGTGCCCGTCATCAAGCATTGTCGTGCTCACTCCAGCAGCTACAGCTCCTCCTTCTACCCCATCAGCTCTAAGTTCAATTCAGAAAGAGGCGCTTGACAACTCATCACCATTGCCCCAGCCTCGTGGTCGCCAGCCAGCATCGCTCCCTCCTGAACCACGAGAATCTCAAGTTTCCCCTCCTACTCCAGTTCAACGTCCTCCGGTCCCCCTGAAACGCAGGTTTTGGATATTCCGACGGCCGCAACCTATCGCCAATGACCGAAATACCAGCTCCGATGCTCCTCAGCAACCCACCTCAGGCGACTCTGTTGCATCGGACGATGATCCCGCAGTTTCTAGCGAAAGTTCGTGGCCAACAAGCTTCGATCTCCGTGGCATGGGCGGCGCCTTTGCTCATGTGCCGTCTGAGGGCTCCATACCGGCTTCATTGCAGGTTCCCTCCGAACTGGGCGAACGAAGCCGCCCTCTCGAGAGCCAGGGACATGCTGGAGACATGCACCCACGACTATTGAATCGCATCTACCATGACCCGCGCCATCCAGACGCTGCACATGAGCTCCGCTCCGCTGAACCAAGGCAACGTTCCTCGGATGAAAATCCAAACTACCAGCTGACACAGTCGGCCGAGAGCAGCACGAGAGGTAATGGCTCTACGCCACGCATTGTCGATTCCCGGAGCAACTCAGTATTTCCCCGAACTAGTCGAACCGGAGTTGGTAGATCGGGCGTTAGCTTGCGAGGTGAACCAGGTCAAACCCAGCAGGCAGCAGAGCATTCACAGTGAAGGCATTGACGTTGTCAAACAGAGACGGCGCTTTTAGCATTGAGTTGATTTTTTCCATGTCTTCAGTATGGTTTGGATCGGATCTAGTCGCTGAATGTTCAAGCATGTCAACATCATCCTGTTTCCGTACGTATAGTGTTTTTCGCAATCAATGGATAGCAGACATAATCCTTTGCAAAGATTTATTTTCCATTGCTTACCGCTCTCGTGAAAGACTGTTTACGACTCATGTGAGGATCTGACGAGATAGTAGGCATACCGGATAACCCGTCAGTTAGCAGAGGGTTATTTCCCGCCACGATCGCCTCTAGAGCGGCCCTTTAACGTCAAAGAGCTAATCGAAACAGCTATGTGGCCGCCACTCTCTGAATTTTGCTGAGGACAAAATACGCGGAGACTACCGGCAGGGGGCCACATGACATTTTCTGTTAACCCTAGATCCCTGGCCAGCCTTCCTTGCATCCTTGGCCGTGTAACCCGTCCACGCACATCAGGCGCAGACGGCAGCTGGCACAATGCGGGGCGAGCCGTGAGCCTCATGACTAGCACCAATCGGCACGCTCTTAACCAGGGCAAGTGCCGGTAGTTTCGCTGGTACCGGTATCGCTGGTACCGGTATCGCTTAAGGATCTTTATTGTATATCAACGTTGAGGTATTCAGTGTTCTAATTGAAACAAGCATAGGCTACAGCCAACACATCCCAAACACCGCAAACATTTATCCTGCGCTACGGGGTAAGAAGCAATAGCAGAGACCGTGGCTGACTTTTCGGCCAGCTAATGTATTGGTCCCAGGTCAAATCTCGAAATCCAGCACACATGATAGTACCGTACCATTCGGTCTCTTTCCGGTATGTGGTCACTGACTCGTGGGAATTCAACACCAGCCAAGACGAAGTAACCTGTATGGGTACCATATGCAGTTTTGGTCCAGCATCAGATGCGGGTTCATGCAGCCCGACAAAATATTTATGAGGCATAAAGGCGTCTGACTTGACAGAACGGGCCCTCACGCCTTGAAAGATAGTATGCAGCACCACAAGATCTGCCTAGTTTACCGCCACCCTTGTGATAGCCTGCGCTTTGCCAGCGCACCGGCAGGCTATCTCTTCATATATAAAAAGAACTCAAGGGCATCAGCTCGTCTAGCCCCCCAAACTCTACCTTCTGAGCCCGTATAACTTCTCTGTGCCATGTCCCACCTGCCGTTCAACGTCTGAGACCTTAATAAAAAGCTTTCGTGCATCGACTGTTTCCCAGTCATCCCGTTTCTTCCATCTTGTCTTAGAACTAATAGTCATAAAAGCATTCCCGGACGGGTTAGCTTGGAACATTGGGATACCCCAGCTCCGCTAAGTCTGTCAAAATCAAACCACCTCTACCTGGGGGGTAGCGATTATATATATATATGGCTAACCAAGCGCCGCAGGCGCTCACCTGGGAAAGCGTCTCCATATCCCAAAGATTCAAAATGTCGAAAGCTCCGTCACCACCCCCTGTCCACCATGCCATGGACTGATATGAACGGTATCATACTTGTAGGACTCTCGGACCTCAGATCTATACTTCAGCTCGCTGGCTAGCCGCGCAGCTCCAACTCCCGCGGAGCGATTGCGGTCAAGTGTGTTTGCTCAACCAATCCGCACTAGCTACACCCTTTGCGCAAAATACACTCGAGTATTCGGCGACATCAAGGTCCGTATGCGCACATTCAAAGGCGAGGCATTAACAACAACCCGGGGCCTCTTCCCCGTACGAAGAAATGCCACAGTACGCCTTGCCCCCCTGGCAGAACAAATACATCGTCTCCGACAACATATTCTTCCCGCAACGGGAAACCACTAGCTCGGCCCTTAATTGTTGACAAATATAGTGCAAGGTATGTCCTGGACATACGTGAACGGCTCTCGGGACGTCAGCCCAACAGCAAATCAGTTCGGCGCCTATAAAACTCACCCCGTTTAAGTCATTTATGAACTCGCCGTCGCTTCGCTAATCATTTATAGCCTCATGCTCTACTCTCCCTTGCTTTTCTCGTCACTCATTCCCCCAAGTTCCTATCCATCTGGTACTTCATCCTCTCGCAGAATCTATCGTATCTGGCCGGACTCTCTCCGATTCGAATCACAACGCACTCAGGGCTCAACACCCATTATTTTTGCTGCTCCTCACGGCCCATGTCCTGTTACTGCATGGCTAGTATAAGGACTACTCCCTGGGTCTCTCTTCGGTTCTGTTCAGCATCACTCCCAGTTCAGGCGCAACGTTTTCTTGGCGACACCCTCAGCGAAGTCCCTGATTCATGGCGTCTCAAAGTATTCTTCATGCATGTATATCATCAATGCCTCAATATATTTGCGCACTTGCATTATCAACCGGTATGCACCGATACATGAGGAACACAACAGACGTACAAGAGGTCCGAAGAACAGCTAACCTGGTCTATGCATGGGCCGCAATTCTCCTTCATCCTGTGTAAAAGACCCTTGCACACAGTCCGATGTGGACATGGGAAGATGCCACGTAGCATATCACTCGTACTTTCATACTAAAATCCTGTTTTACCTCCGTGAGCCCTCTGATCGCTTTCAGATCTTCTGCTCTACCAATTTTCCCATTGAGGTCTGCACTGCTGCTACATGACCCATCATGCTGCAGATGACGACATTCTCTACCCTTGGAACTCTCTTGTCAAAAACGTGGAGGACATTTCGAGGTCGGCCACGAGTTCAGGTTTTGGACAGAGTCCAGCAGCCTTCTCGGACCTCAACGCATTATCGCCGGAAATCAACCACTTTCGCAACAATCCTATATTTGCTGAAAAGCTCCTATCTGCATTCGTGTGGCAATTCCTATCTCAACGCATTTTCGGAAACGAGGAGCTCGATTCCGGCAATTTTTGGCTGGAGGTGCCAGCTGATCAAAAAGCACCTTTACGGCTGAGGTATGTGGCCTATCTCCAAGTCCTCGTAGAAAAGGTCATCGCCCCTCCTTTAGGGTAGCCCTTGCTCCGTTCGTTAAGCAGTGTCTAACTTTTTTACAAAAGTGATATCGAGCAAGCCCAACATCAGCGTGCTTTTATTGCTAGGCAGTTTCAGCTAGATCCAGAAGTGTGCCATCATCGGCTCGCATATCTCGGCGACGCCTTGGTCGGTCGTCTACGACAGTATCTGCAGAGTTCATCCGCCCTGGAGGACCGCCTGCGGGAAGTTGTGGAGCAAGCAGTGTCCCTCGATGCCGATATGCAGAAGCAATCAGCCCATTATTTCGTCCGCTTTTACCCCTTGGTACTTGCTACAAGCACGTCATTTACTCCCATTTCTCAACGCTTCGATAAATACTTCATGCGCGAAGATGGCGAATCCTCCGATCCTTCCGCTGAAAACCGGCCAGGCACTTCTTCTGGCAGGCACCCACGGAGCTCAAGTCGAGGGCCAACTTCTAGCAACAGGCCGGGCACGTCTTCCGGTGAACGCCCACGCAGTAGAAGTCGGCCGAGAACTTCTGGTAACAGACCGGGGACGTCGAGCAACAGACCAGGGACGTCCAGCGGGCGTCCTAAATCATCACACAATCGCCCGGGGACCTCGAATGGCCCGGCTCGTCCCGCCACGGCCTTCACTGGAAATCGAGTGGCACTCGTTGTTACGCCGGCGTTGCTCCGAGCTGGACACATGACCGGCCACAGCTTTGGTTCGCAATATGTGCTCTCCAGGGCATCAGTTATCACGACCCGGCAGCTCGAACGACAAATCCCTGGATTTTCCATTGATAACGTGCCTTCCACTTCGTCTCGACGACCATCGAGCTCGGCTGGCCCAGCCCCCGCACCTGAGAAAGAGGCTGGATGTTGCTGTATCGTTATGTGAGCTGTATCGTTGTCGCTTTTTTCATGTGTCGTGGAGGCCGCCATGGTAAACTGCTTGTTCCCTTACCGACGGCGCTGGCGATGGGCGCTCCACGTGGCTTGGGTGGTTCTAGTCTGATTCTTCGAAAGTTAATGACCGCAGTACGGAAACACCGTTGAAAGGCGAGGAGCATTATAACATTTCGACCTAGACCAGCTAACTGGCGAGCAAGGTACTTGGCTTGGTGGAACGAGATGACAAGTGGAGTGGAGAAGTCCCATATTGTTAGTTATCTACTTTTAACTTTGGAACTCTTTCCTAACCGATTGAGAGTAGCAAGGCCTTGTTCCACGAGGGATTGCTGCGGTGGCAAAACGAAAACCACGACCTGCTCCGCCCATCACATGTCATCCCGGGGGTAGGTCCATGATTCTTTTTTTGGGTGGCTCTTGGATGTACAGCGTATGCAAAACGAGAATGTTCGTCCCCGATCAGCGTTCTTCACCACTCATCTAACCGCCATATGGAGCGATATCCTGTTGAAGAGACGACCCCACCTGCCTGCCGAATAATCGCTGGATTCATTCCGAGATGAGTCTTGGGTTTAAGTCCGAAACATAACCACCCGCAGTAGGCTTCTTTATTCCCATCCCGGATTCTTCACACCTGATGCGACCCGAGTATGCATCTTGTGGGCAACCGCCTGGCCTACTAGAGAGTGACTGTTCTTAAGCAGTCGCATACTGGTAACTGAAGACGCAGCTGGGCGAGGATGGTGCATTTCTGTCGGAACCGCTGGCCACGCTGAGTATGCAGTCTGGCTTGAGTTGACTCATCATGCACAGACTTAAGAAGAATCATGTGGCTAGTTTACCAGGTTTGAAGGCTGATGCGAAGCGTTCGCATGAGCTTCCACACCGAAGGCTCCACGACGACAAGGCAACTGTTCTATTAGCCACGGAGTGGGGAGTGTAACAACTAACAGCCGGGGAATGGACCATGAATCTATGGTTACTATTTTGATATTTGGCTGAGGAGCAACTACCCAGAGTCCCTCGTTACACATCTCAACCTTTGGCAGACAAACCGGGAACAGCAATGAGGTAACGGGCATGAGAAGAAACCACGAATATCGCGCCTAGGCCCTCAACGAAGAGAGCGCTATGGCAAGAGCAAAGAATGGGATAGGCTAATATGCAAAAGGATGCTTACTATAGGCCTGGTGATAACCCCTCTTTGCTGCGAGTTTAATGCCCGGAGGCCGCCCGCATCTGCAAAGACGTACAGACAACATGCAGCCCATTTCCCACGATGTGACAACATATAGCACAATAGCGAAGTATTGTGGTAGCACGGGTGCTCCATGCAATTGGAGGGACTTCCTGAGAGAAATTATTGCAGCTGACCCTTTTGACGCGGCGCTATCCAATCACACAGTTGCTTTTGCCTGTTAGTTGCCAATAGTTCGCGTTCGGAATATAAAAATGGCAGATCTCGGCTCCAATTGGTGGAAGTGATGCTACTAGTCTTGCCAGCGCTGCTCTTCACGCTGGACAATCAAGGGGTGAACATTGCCCGATAGTTTGTTGTCTAAAGGTCATTGATGCTTCAATCTCAAAGGGCGTAGTACGCCAGGAGCATTCAGGAGCTCAGTGGACAGTTCGACCGAAGTCAATGAGCCGGTTGCAGATGATGAGTCATTTGGCAAAACTACGCCCGCGTGAGAACAACGTCAGCCATATTCGCGAACCTGGGGAGAGCTTCAGAAAGCTGGAGGTGACACTGACATCAAATTAGAAAGAGACGGCTCGCTGCTGCCTTCCTAGAGCACGATGGTTTTCGTTCTGACCTGACGTGACCACTAGAACTAGTTCTAGCGAGTCAGCGTCGCTTCCCGATGGACTGCGTTCGTCCTGTGAACGAGCATGTGAGCACAGACAGCCAGTATTTAGAAGACCCAAGACTCCCCTGACATCGTCGACGAGTATTGAACGAAGTCGTGTCGCGGTCGTGTAAGGTGGAAGTCAGAAAGAGTTGGAGGGAAAGACTGGGTTGGCCTATTGCGATAGACGGTGCGGGTTTGCCCATCCTACGTTAGGCGACATGGAGATACCTACAAGCTTGGAGAGCTTGTAGCACCCACGCTGAACCTAGTTTCAATGGTCTAATGGCTCAATGCATGTTGTCGCAAGGAATTGTCGCTTTGATCCGCGTAGGATGAGGTGGCTTTCGAAGAATTGGACGCGAGACGCGTTTCTCGGCTGTACTGAGTTAGTGAAAGAAGACAACAGCAGGAAACATATGGTCTCTTTACCGTTGACATACCAAGGTGTTGTAGAAGCAACGTGGATGACTCCATCATGCTGCATAGTGCGGATTTCCCCAACAGAGCAGCATCTTGTCGGCATGAGTGCAGTGCGTCCTTGAAGGCGTGTCGGGGGTAATCGTCGCAAAATAGCGCATTACACTAACGCGAGATTCACGTATTGTGGGGAGGGAGTGTCAACAAAAACATATTTAGGTTGAGGACAGGCGATGTGGAAGGGGTCGGTCTCGACATTGGAATAAGCTCCTCTACCAAGTGGTACAAGCCCGACCTGGCGCTCGCGGTCCTTGCCGCACAGCCTTGTCTGGGCGACATGGGGTACCGGACGTCAAGTGCGCGAACATGAAAAGCCTTGGAGATGCAAGGATATTGAAAATTTTGATGCGGTACGATGTGATGAAAGTTCAAGACTTTGGGGTGGACCGACTTGCTTTGGGAGGGAGTCCGGGAAGTAAGCACATGTACTGTACGACAGCCTTACTCGGCCTCGCGAAAGCGCTGATACGGCGGTCGCGCCAGTTGCCGATATTGTGAGGCAACTGAAGGACATGAAGAGCACATATTTATCACAAGCAGATGTCATACAGATACATCATAAAATTACAAAGACGCTAAAATTACAACACCACTAAAAATATATCCCTACCCCCTCCACTCCTCCACTCCTCCTCCTCCTCCTCCTCCTCCTCCTCCTCCTCCTCCTCCTCCTCACCACTCCAGCCGCATCGGATCATACCCCCAGTCATCAATGCCCATGGGGTCATCGACCCAGACCGGCGCCGCCACCGAAGCAACCGGCGCTCCTAACGCCCTGGGGGGAAGCGATGGAGGCTGCGCTCAGCGATGACGACGCGCTCGAGATGGAGGCCTATGAGTTGTTGGCACTGGAGGTGTGGAGGGAGGGGGTAAACTTACGCTCATACATGGCGCGCCGGAGCTGGGAGAGACCAACCCAGCAAATGGCGAGGGCGCAAGCGCGGCGGGAGCGGCAAGGGCACCAAACGGCGAGGGCGCGAGCGCGGCAGAGCCGGGAGAGACAGACCCAGTGAAGGGCGATAGCGCGAATCCGGCGGGACCGGCAGCGGTAGGCGCAGGGGCAGCGGCAGGCGCAGCAAATGGCGACGGCGCGATGGGACCAGCAGCGACAGACCCAGCAAACGGCGAGGGCGCAGGCACGGCGGCACCAGCGCCAGCGTCGACAGACGCAGCGAAGCGCGCGGGCCCGACTGGACCAACAGAGACACGAGGAGGGAAGGAGATTGGCGCGGACGGGGCGGCACCAGCAGACACATGCGCATCGGAGCGCACGGGCGCGCGCGCGACGAGACCGGCAGCGTTGGAGGCGGCAAAAGGCAGGGGCGCGCCGATGCTGGCCAGAACAGAGCCGATGAAGGTTGTGGCGGCGGGCGCGGCGGCACTGGCAGAGACAGACACGGTGGGAGCGGCGGAGACGGGCGCAGCGGAAGCCGATGGCGCGGACGTGGCGGGACAGGCAGAGATAGGCACGGCGGGAGCGGCGGAGGTAGGCGCAGTGGGATCGGCAGGACCAGGCGCAGTGGCAGGCGATGGCTCGCGCGCGGCGGCAGACGATGGCGCGGACGCGGCGACCCAAGCGGGAACACGCGCAGCGTAGCCCCAGGGCGCGGGCGCGGCGGCACCAACAGGAACACGCCTAGAGGTGCGGTAGCGCGCGCGCGAGGCGGCAGCAGCACGACCAAGGGCAGCGGAGCGGCGGACGGGCGCGGAACGCTCGGGAGAGGGCGAGGGCGAGGACCGCTTCGGCCCGCATGCGCGTTTGCGAGGCAGGGTGTTGGGGGAGGCGGGTGGCTGCTCGACGCTCAGGCTGGCCAACGTGTTGGTGATGTCTGTGAGGGCGGTGGCGGGTGGGGAGGCGCGGCGCTTCTTGGGAACACCAGGGGGGTCGGCGGACTGGCCGTTGTCATCGTTGTAGATGACGAGGCCCAGGTGCGCCGCGGACTTCTTGCCGCCTGGATACCGGAGCTGGGGATGTTAGCGGAGTAAGGGTAGGGGAGTGGTGGTTTTACCGGAGCCCTGGAGATGTTAGCGAGGCTTGAGGTAGACTGAGGATTGGACTTACATTTTCTGATTGATCAAATGGTCTTGGAGATGTGGGTAGAGGTTTGAAACTGAGGTTAGAAACAGGTTGGGGGTGCGATGTGGGGTTTGTAGAAACTGATGAAGAGAAAAGGAAGAGGAAGAGGAAGAGAAAAAGGTTCAGAGTTAGGGGGTGGACAGACTCGGCCATCGTGAACCTGGCGCACAGACCGCGTGGTGTTGACTTGGCCAAGCCATTGTCGGAGCCATTGTCGACGGCTGAAGCGGCGTAGGACCGGCAAAACGGAGGCCGGAGGCCAAGAAGTGAGATGTCTGCTGTCGTTAACGGAGGAAGGAGCCCGCAACGACTTGAGGACTTACTAAGATTCATTCAGCCGACTTGATATCAGACAGGAGATCTCTATGCCGTATGTAACTGCCAGCCTCAAGCCACACAAGTGATACGCCTCGTTTGCTCAAAGCCGTGATAGACGCCAAGCTCTTCATGGCTGGTGATATATAAGGTCGGACAAGGGCCAATCGCTGCATACCGAGCTGTCATTGTATCGATCCAAATGAGCGTATTTACCGCGCCCATTATACCGATGTTTGTAGGCGTCAAAGTAGACTCGCTTTGATATAAACCGCAGAGAAGATGCAGTCGAAGAATGACATGCTCCCAAGAGTCAGCATATCTTCTAGCATTCGGGTATCGCATACTTGAATTGCTTGAAAGCGTGCCTCAGTCATGAATCATCTCTCACCAGCACTTGTGAATGTCGAATATCAACGACCCCTTTTTGGAATTGAAGCGTACCGGCAAACGTCAAGTCGGCAGTGTCATCAGTAGCCAACCCCCCCGCACTCAACAACATCACCACTAGAACCCCATAATACTCAGCAGAGATCGACAAATGCTGGTCTAGGATACAGACGAACATACCCGAAAGCGACGTGGCATATCGTCCATATCTTTCTTCCCCGTCGACATATCGAGGCTGGTGCAGTCGATATGGACGATCTGCGACCGGAGTCAGCTCTTGAAGATGTGTCACCAGAGCACCAAACGACCCAGCCCATCCCCGACACTGATCCGCCTCTCGTCCCTTTATAAAGTATGAAGTGACGTCGGCGATGCCTGTGGCGATCATCACGTGCCGCCTTTGCCCGCAGCGGCCCCCGTATCGAAGCCTCCCAGCCAGAATCGCCAAAAGCCCGATACCAGCCAGTCCACATCTCAGAAATGCAATATAAACTCCGTCCCGGGCACCAGGAGCAACGCCTACAGTCCAAACTCCGCTAGACGTGCCGTTTTCCCTCTCGTTTGCCGCTTCCGCGCGCTAGTCGTTTGTCACACGACACACAGCGACATGAGTGCTCGCCCTAAGCGTCGACATGATTAAGGGCCGAATCAAGCCGTCACTGGCGTTCATGACGCAAGCAGGGCAAGTTGGTCTAGATGCTCGCTCTCATGACGAAAGTCGGTGCAGATGCTAGCTCGTAAGGTGCTCGCTTCCAGAAGGTGCTCGCTCCCTGAAGTCCCATCAGCATACGTCGCCCGCAGAGCAGTCAAAATACCCTACTCCCCCTACCCATTATCCCCATCCCCACACCCCAGACCGCAACGAGATCCAAACCGGCGCCATCCATCCGGTTTCGGTCCCGCTCGGGGCCAAACTCTAATCCCACGATCTCACCACGGATAAACCCTCCCCCGCTCCGTCCCGCAGGCCTAAAACGTTCCTGAGGTTGCTGGTGCGGCAAAATGCCCAAACACCAGCGACTCCAATGCACAAACTCTCCACCCCAATCACCCCGATCACTACAAGCTGCCAACACTGGAAATGCCCTCTCAATCGTCATTATTAACTAATTCCGTATGTAGTACAGTATCTTGCAACCCACGCACCCAACAGCCGCCTTCGTCCCGCGCCCACGCGCCGCAGCTAGACAAAACCCCACCACCAAGCCGTTTCAGCCCACACCAATCGCGAGGGCAGCTCACACACCTCGGTCCCCCGCGACAGGTTCGAAACCGCAAACAGCACCGCAGGCAGCACGGGCGCATGGTGAGAAACAGGCTTCGTGCACGCACGCATAACGGCCATGCAGCCCCGTCGTAGGAACAATACAAATGGTCTTACTTCGCTGGCACTTCGCTGGCACTTCGCTGTATGGGCGTGACGTGATTGTCGATTGCTGTGCTTCACCATTGAGAGGACACTGGACTGTTGAAAAGGACACTGGACCATTGAGAGGACACTGAATGTCGAGACCTGTGCCGCCTTTTGCGCCGTCACACCGCGATGCTGTGCCTCAGCCTGCTCCACCGCCTCTTCCTCGTCCCCGGCGCCTTCGCCCTGGCCATTGCGCTCAATTTCACGGCGAGCCGTGCTGGCATCGCACCTGCAGATATCGGAACCCCGCGCACCGACGCCGTTGGAATCACTCAACCGCGGATCTTGCTCTCTGCGCTCGACGCCTTAGACAGCCTTCTCGGCGACGCAAAGATGCTCGTGCTGGACGACTTACAAACATTCAGTAGCGCGCTGGGGGGGATCAAGGCGCCGGCCATTAAGATGAGTGGTGATAAAGGGAGGCCGTTTATGGTCATGCAGGATACTTTTGTGGGTCTCTTCGAGGGTGGCCCATTGGGTGAGGGAGGCTAATGGTTACAGCCGGATTTCCAAACTGCGGGGAGTCGCTCGTGCGATGTGCAGTACACTATGTGTTCTGATGTGAGAGCCTTGCCGGTGCGCGTTTTCTATGGCTGATGATGGGTAGGCTGCGAACGGGAATGGTGACAGTGGGAGTGGAAGCAACAACAACGATAACAAGAACGGGAATCCGAACAGCGGGAACAACAACAACAATAAGAATGGCAACAGCAACACCAGCAAAGATAACAACGGCGACAGCAGCCCAAAAGGCCGCAACGGGCCCAAAGCCACCGGTTCAAAGCAGAACAGTAACCCAAAGCCGAGCAACACCTCAAACAGCAATACCTCAAACAGCAACACCAATAACAATCCCAAGTCCAACGACAACCCGAAGAGCAACAGCGACAACAATAACAGCAGTCCCAAGAATGGCGGCAATGGCAGCGGCAACAGCAACAACCCCAAGTCCAGCGGCCCTAAAAAGCGCGCAACCTTCTCAGCGCAAGACTGCACAATGCAAAAGAGTACACTCCCATGTCCCTCCGCGATGAACACAGCTAATACCACCAGCCCAATGCACCACCACCCAGAAGAATGCCGCTATTCAATCCTTCCAGCTCGTGAACATAGGGCCTGACCCGCAGGATCCGGGGTTCGATTTGCTCTGCTCGCCTTGAGGGTGCTAGGGGGCATACTGTTATACGGTTAAGATGGATAGGGACGAGCAGAGCTCGGAGGGGCGGCTGGGCAAGAATGGGATATGGCCGCCGATATGCGGAAGCTCCTGTCTAGGGATGGTTGAACACGCTCGGTCGCTCCGCTGGATGGAGGTCCAACACGCGGCTGCTGGGGAGGCGAAGGCAAGACTTGGTCTGGGGCCGGGATAGGACCGGAGGGACGAGAAGCACGGCAAATCGACGATAGACGTTGGTGACAAGCAGCGTTTGATGTAGACATGTAAGGAGCATTGTTATGTCGGGAAGGAGCATACTGAGGGACATGATGTCATGAGCGCATGAGAGAAGGAAGGAGCAAAGGAGGACACTTGGCATCACGCATTAAAGTCTCGAGAGTCTCTGACTCTCTTCCTCCCTGTCTTTACTTCAATCTTGAGTTTTACTGTTGCCTGCGCACGTCATGAGCCCTTGCTCCCATTAGCGTCTCAGCAAAGAGGCAGTCAAAGTATCGCATTCAGTGCTCAATCAGCATCACTGCATACCCGCATCCAAAAAGCAGTCAATCAAACCCCATTTTGCAACTTATATACAAGAAAGCCGAACGCTCACACCCTCCCGACTTAAAACCGGCTCTCAACCTTCGTCTCCACATCCTGCAGCGCCCACTCACTCCTTGCCTTCTTACTCCGCACCGCATCCGCCTGTTGCTTCGTGAAGCCCTTCGCCTGCACAGCGGGATTATACCCAAGCCCCGTCTTCGCCGCAACCTCCGCGTCGCTCAATTTCCGCGCCGCAGACCCATCCGCGCGCTTGTACACCGAGCACACAACCGCGCCGCCGAGACCCAGGTTGTGCTGCAGTGCCGCCTTGGTGCCCTCAACAGCACGGTTATTCGCCCACCCGCGCAAGTGCCACACCAGTTCCGCGCACTGCGCGATGCCGCTCGCGCCGAGCGGGTGGCCCTTGGAGATGAGGCCGCCGGACGGGTTGACGACGTACTTGCCGCCATACGTGATATCACCGTTACGAACCAACTCGTGGGCCTTGCCGGGGGGGCAGAGACCGAGCGCATCCAGCGTCACGAGCTCATTGGCGGAGAAGCAATCGTGCAGTTCCACGACCTTGACGTCGTCGACGGTGGCCTTAGCCTCGGCCAGCGCCTGCGCGGCAGCGTGCTTGCTCATGCTGAACCCGACAAGCTCGATCGCGGACTTATTGAACAGATTCGGAGAATCAGTGGCCATGCACTGGCCCGCGATGAGGATGGCTTGGTCCTTGAGGTGCGGGCGTGCGTCGAGGAAGGACTGCGAGACGAGGACGGCAGCGGCGCCGCCGTCGGAGGTGGGGCAGCATTGCAGCTTGGTCAGGGGGCTGTGGATCATTTTGCTGTCTTGGACTTGTTCGAGGGTGTACACGTCTTGGAATTGCGAGTAGGGGTTGTTGACGCTGTGGGCGTGGTTGACGCGGGCGATTTCGGCGAAGTCCTTGAGGTCGGCGCCGTACCTGGATATGTTAGAGGAGTTGGGTTGGGGGAAGGGGAGGTGTACTTCTCCATGTATTCGCGGCCGGCGTTGCCGAAGAGCTGTGCCGCGCCGGGCGCATTGGTGATGCCGCGGGTCTCCTTCATAACGAGGTTAGTCGTCGCCGTCGGGTTGGTGCGGTCCTGGAAGAACGTCTGCAGGGAGCCGGGAAACATCTTCTCGAAGCCGACGACAAGGACGCAGTCCGCCTGGCCATGCTGGATGAAGTTGCGCGCCATGAAGAGGCCCGTGGAGCCGGTAGAGCAGTTGTTGTTCACATTGTAGATGGGAATCTGGGTCATGCCGAACTGGTAGAAGACGCGCTGGCCGCAGGTCGAGTCGCCGTAGCAGTAGCACGCAACACCCTGCTCGACGTCGTCGTAGTTGATGTGCGCGTCCAGCATGGCCTTGACGCCGGCTTCGAAGCCCAGCTCCGTGTAGTCGACTTTGCCGCGCGGCTTGATGAACTTGGTCATGCCGACGCCGAGGACGTAGACATTCTCCTTGGTGCCCTTGACCATGGTGGCGGTGGTGAGGGGGTTGCGTGGGTAAGTAGTGATAGATTCGACGACGATAAGAAGTGGTAGACGAAGGCGTTGGTGGTATATGAGAGAGAGAGAGAGAGTCGACAGTAATAAGCAGACGAGGTTCGGATCCACGGGCCCTTTTCTACATATATAATGCAGCAAGCGCTAGTGTCGCCCCAGCCATGTCGCTGGCTATCGCCGCCTCGTGAGGCAACGTTCAGACCGAGGTCCTAGCCGGACGCCGCGCATTTTGCGGGGTGGATATGCTTTGCCGCGACATGTGCAGCACCCCCGGTCACTTCAACCCCACACGCGCTAGTTTCGCCACTGATGCCGCTGCATCGGGAACTTGTGCGGTAGAGGATACATGGGCGAATATTCATCCATTGATGCTCACTATTCGTTCGTTTTCTGCAGCTTATAGTTAGGCATGCGGTGCAAGCATCGGCCCGTCGGCCTGGGAGTGGCGCAGTGCTGCTGTACGCGGCTGTTTCGCGACAACAATCCGCAGTTCGCCTCGGCTGTTACGAAGGACAAGCCTCAGAAGGACCGCAGCTTACGAGCGATGAAGTCGAGATCTGCGGGACCATCACTAACCCGCGGAGCACCATGAAGCAGAAACCCAATCGCAACAGCAACAAGCGGAAGCAGGGCTAGATTAAGCTATCCCCCAATGCTAAGCCGAACTCCCGAAGAAAAAGCATCCTCCCCGCAAACAGCGCGTCTAGAACGCAACCATGACGCCCGCCACAGCAAGGCAGAGCGCTGCCGCCGACCCCACCTGTGTCCGGAGACCCGCAGCACCTGTAAACTTAGCACTGTTCGGGGAGCCATAGGCCGAAGGAAAGGAGGGATTGGACATGTTGGACATGTTGGCCGGAGCGGAAGAAATATTTGAAGGAGTGTAGGAAAAATTGGAAGGAATGTAGGAAATATTGGCGCTCGTACCGTTCGCGCCAGATGCGCCCGTCGCTTTGGCTCCGCTGCCCGTACCACTCGCCGTGGCCGAAGCTCCCGAGGTCTTGGCCGTGCCGGAGGCCTTGCCGGTGGCACTCGCCGTGGAAGCCGCTGTCATCGTTAGCCAAGTGTGAGAGAGAGTGTAGAGCAGACGTACTGGTAGTGACCACGACGTTGAGGTTCTCCTTGCAGGTGTTGGCCCAGGACGCGACGGCAGCCTTGCTGTCATCGCCGCAGATGCTCTCGATCTGCTTCTGAAAGTCCTTCGCCTTGTCACCGCAGATGCTCTTCAGGTCGGTCGGGTCCCAATCCTTCTTGCTGCGCGTGTCAGCGACGGTACGGTGAGAGGGGGTGGTGTAAAACGCACGCGAGCGCGCCCAAGAGACACGGAGGCGGAGCAGAGGTGCTGTCAGCAGCGACACTGCCAATGGCAAGTGCGGCGAGAGCGAGAATGGTCTTGAACTGCATTGTGAAGATGGTGAAGCTTGATGGGTATTCGCTGAGCTGGAGGTTGGTGTAGATTTTGGATGTGGTGAAAAGAAGAATCAAAGAAGTACAATGGTCAAGGAGTGACTAGAAAAACACAACGGAATAAAGAGCGGCAACACGGAGAGGTTGTTGGGTTGGCTGTTTGGGGACGCAAAGCGGCAAAGGAGGCTCAAGATGTCCCTTGAAACGCCAAGACTCACTATCTATCCCCTTTAGATGGCGCTGTTGGATCCTGACTTCTCAGGTGTCACTGGCAACTACGCGACAACACCATCTTCTCTGGAGTTTATTTTCAGTCGCTATCGACTTTCACATTCTACACTGATACCTGCCAGCATGCCTGGGAGTTTTCTCAGCTTCGATTTGGGACGCGACGTGGAGAAAAGATGTTCAACCAGAAAGCGGTAACCCACTTTCACGGAGATGAGGGTATCACGACCCTGTGGGACATGTGTCCCTACGTCTTTTTACCGGATGGCAAATTTTTCAGCCGACAACTACGAGGTGGAAGATAGCACTTGGTAGCGAAGCTTCCCGTGACAGAGACCAGAAGAGAAGTGTCCATAGCTCATGACTGAATAGGTTATCACTCAGCCGACATGCAGCAGGAGATTGAATCCATTTCGTGGTTCGGAGTACCGCACACCATCACTCATAATTACTTTAAAAGACATCTCCGTAAAGATCGTCAGTGCAGCGCACACAGGATATCAATGCAAGAAAACCGCGCCAGCGACCGTCCGCAATGCCCTCCCAAACGCCACCCACCCCATTCCCCGAAAAAAAAGCCCTCCCCCAAAACAACCACATCTAAAACACATTCCCCTTCTGACTGGGATGCATATGGCTATCCGGCCGCACCAAATGCGCAAACTGCGGATTAACATTCAGCGGTGCGCTTATCTCCATCGGCGCCGTAACGGGCACAGCTTCTTCCTTCTTCCCCGCCTTCGTCGGACTCCGCACTGGGCTAGACGGGAACGCAGCGGCGGGGGGGCTCCGCGGGTACGGTGGCACTTGGGAGCGGTAGCTGGGCAGCAGGCTGTCGCGCGCGTTGCGCATGAAGGCCTTGACGGGCGACTTGCGCGGCGACGGCGCGGAGTAGTTGCTGCTGGCGGCGTAGCTGGGGAACGAGGTCACTATGCTCGTGGGCTTGCTGATGGAGGATTCGAGCGCGGCTTCGCCGGCAGAGATGGCGACGGCGCCCTTTGAGCGGACTTGCCGTGCTGTGACTCGCAGGGCTGTGTCGCGGAAGACGTAGGTCTGGGATGGTTAGGAGGGGTTATTGAAGGGAATTGGAGGGGGGGACGTACGGCGATGATGTTCACGAACCCCAGGGTGAAGACGATGATGCCGGACCCGATTACGATGCGCCAGAAGGCCATACCGAGCGATTTTTGGCTCGTGGCTTCTTTGTTTAGGTTGCCGAGGATGTTGTTTCCGAGGATCACCATGGCGAGGCCTAGGAAGTTGAACCCGTGGGCTGGGCTGAGGAGTGGCCAGTTGCGGGCGAAGTACTGTTTGAAGATGGAGCACTCGGACACCACAAGGAACACTAGCCGGATATCAGCCTCGCCCCCAGGCAGGAAAGGAGAGACATACTGCTCGACAACGCCGTGATGATGTGAGTCGCGCCGTCGAAGAAATAGAATTTAGAGACGGTGAATGTCTTGACGACCATGATGACACTGGCCGTGATGACGGCGCATAGCCCGATGATATTCATCGCCCGGATCACGTTAAGGATGATGAAGCCTGGGCCGGCCAGACTCTTGCTGTTGAACGACACCATGGCTTTGCCGGAGCGTCGCAAGCTGAGGAATTTAACTGCGCTTGTGAGCATATCGCATATCAACCCAACGGGGCACACATACGCATAAAAGAGGGCTCGTGGGAAGGCTGTCCGGCAGCAAGAGATCTACAGAGTATGGTACAAGCACGTCGCAGATTCGCTCAGTGTCCAGCACACGCAAAAGAAAGAGTAGAAGGAGATGGAAAAGCACGAAGGAAACTCTACAGCCAAATCTAGTTGAACTCAAGAAAAACTCCAAAATGGGAGATCAACAGCGGGGCGAAGGCTAGAGATATCTTCATCCCCCCCCGCGCTACCAAAAAATCAACCCTTCATTGACGCTCATCACGCGTCGCGAAACCGCCTTCCCCTCCCCAAATCTACTGGCCAGAATCGTCCCGCCCGCCGTCGCGCCTCTGAAACACTCCACCCGCCGTACCAGAAATATGTCAAGCGGCAGCTCTAGAGCGGGTGAGGCAGTCGAGCCACGACGCGCCGCTGTCTGTCTGCGCAACGATTGGTCTCCCCGCCCTGCCCCGGCCCAACGCCTGCGTTTCATACCACAGCGCGCCGAAACGGGCGAACCGCTGTCTCTGGACGCCCGCGGGCTGCACGATGAAAGTTTCCAGGTCTGGGTACGATGGGGGAGAGCGGACACCTGTCGCGCGGCGTGCATGAGGTCTTGATAGACTGATCGGCGAGGGAGAAGGTTTGGAGGGGGTTTGGGCAGGCACGGGGATGGCGAGATGGATATCTGGGTGTTCGTTTCTCCGGCAGTGGGATGGTTGCAGATGAGAAGCCCGAGGTCGCCACGTCACTTATGTCTCGCGGGAATGCTACTGCCATGATAGTGATGCAGAAAGTGTTGGACTCGAAGCTGTGAAGCTCGACCTGTGAAGTTCGACACACTGCAAAAGCCTCGAACTGACCCCGCAGTCCCTCATGCTCACGCTCCCAGTGGACTCTGTAAGCCTCATTGTTCCCTACAAAGTGAAAGTCGTCCGCAAACGCCCACCAACAACCTCGAATCCTCTTATCATCCACAAGGAACAAATCGGAGCGTCGTGCAAACCGCCCGAGTAAACCGCGATCTGAGCACCGTTGTCTCCCAAAAAGGCCAAGCGTGCCCTCCGCCATAACACACCAGCGCCGAGCCGCCCGGCCCAGCGCTATTTTTACAAGCGCCTCCCCAACCCACCGCTCTCGAACATTCCCATCGCAAGTCCCTCCGCACCAACACCTACTTTAGCACACAGCGTCCTTACAACCGCCCATACCTCCGTCCTACTTTCCCCACCGGACCAACCATGTCTCGTGGCAACCAGCGCGACAAGGACCGCGAAAAGGCTCAGAAGAAAGCTGCGGGCGTGAGTACGGGCCTTCATCTCCGCTGCCGCTAGCTAATGGGCCCGCAGACGAAGAAGAATACCGACTCCGGCGCTGAGTTCCAGCGCAAGAAGGAGGATGCCGCGGCTATCATGCGCGCGAAGCAAGCCGCCGGTACGTTGTGCATCCCCATACTCGATCTGTATCTTACTGACCGCTCCCAGCGGATGCGAAACGCTCGGGTGAAGCCGCCGCGAAGAAGAAGTAACCTAGCGATCCCGTGGAAACTTGGATTCGAAGTTGAATAGAGCGGGAGTCAATGGCGCAGGATATTTGCGGATACGTCTGTTATGGCTCATGAACAATAGGTCAATGCAGAGGTTTTACGAATGATGTCTGTTAACCCGCTGTGCGGTGGATATTATGTCTACGCCGCCTATGATGCATTACTTTCTCCCTTATTCGTCCCACTATCGTCGCGCTGGCGCCCCTCCGACCGCACTGCTCGTCGCGCTTCCCCCCATCGAAGCCGTGGTACTCAGATTCCCCGCGGGCGCCGGAGCGGGCGGCGCCGCCATGGGCGCGGGCTCAGGCATAGCACCTGTATCGTCAGTCTCTCCTCTCCCAGCACTAACGGAAGGACATACCTAAGAACCCACCAAACGCACCCTGCCCTGCATTCCCCGGGAAGGCACCTGCACCGCAAAGACACATGCACGAGCACGCCTGACCATTGCCGGTAGACCCCTGGCCCGCAACGACAGAAGGCACAGCGCCGGCCGCCCCCGTCGCACCCGTCGCCGCTGCGTTCTGGTTCCCGACGTTGATGCTAATGGTGCTAGCGACCTGTGCGACTGCGGAGGGGGCCTGAATGGCGGCGAGGGCGAGGTTATTCCCACCGACTTTGATGGCGGCCTGCTTGAAGAGGTTGTGCGACTGGCCCTTGCCTTCGGCTGGCGGGTTGATCGTGAATACCATGCCCTTACCGCAGTGGGTGACTTGGAGGCAGGACATATCTGCTTTGTCAGCCCTTCGACCCTCTCATAGACCGAGACACAACGGGAATCCTACATAGCGGCCCAGCATCCTTAACGGTGAAGTCCTTGGTTGGTCCAGGGATGGTATTCGCCTCGTTCGCGATAAACCCGCTATTGAACCCGCCTTGCGCGGGCGTGCACGGGCTATCGAAGCTCGTCTGCACGACGCTGTGGTTGTTGGCCAGGAACTCGAAGCGGATCGTTTGGCCCGGCTGTGCAGTCACGCTTTCGGGGAAGAACTGGAAAGACGGGACGGGCTTGCCGGTTGCGCCGGCTGCTTGTGGTCCGCCGGGTAATCCGCCCACGGTCACGGTGAGTGTTTTTGAGGCGTCTGGAGCGGCGGCTTTGGCGGCCATAACAATCGCTTTCGCAACGACGGGGGCGGGGTGCGTTGCAGCGGCGAGGCCGGCGATTTCGAGCAGATATATAGCGCGCATGGTGAAGCGCATTGTAATTACAGCCCGCGCAGCGGGGATAAATGAACGAAAGAAAGAAAAAGAGACCTGCTCACGTCACGTTCACGAAGGGAATGGAGTGCTAAGGCTTGGAGGGTGGGCGGGGGGGTCGCATCGCTTTTGTGGGCGCGATGGGGAGCATCTGAGGCCGTGTGGCGCGGGCGAAACGTGGGCTTCGTTCGGGAGGGGGATTTCCGCGCGGGTTGGGGGTCATGATGTTTATTGCGGTGGGTGATGGGGGCGGGAATTGGGGCCTCGAGCGTGCGGCGTGTGGAAGGCGTCTCATATCGTTCCAGGTGTGTTGCAGGCTGGGTCACGTGACCATGATAGGGGAGGTTTTTTGCTGGGACTTTTGCTGCTGCGGCGGGGAGGATTGAAGTCACGAGTAGCTGGGACGCGGGGGTTCAAGATTATGAGGGCCGTGGAGTGTTTGGTGTTTGCTGCTGCTGCGATCGGGGTCGCGATGCTTGGCTGGTGAAACGGAACGGGCAACGGCTCGTCAGCTATGGCTTGATTGACAGATGACAATGCTCACATTATCTCGGCCGTAGAAGCTTGTTTAGCCCCAAATCGGTGCTGATGCCCTCAGACTCTCATCTTAAGTCTGTGCCCGTCGATAAAAAATTCTCCTTTGCATCATCACTTCTTCCCTTGCTGCTGCCCGGCGTAGAGCCCCGAGTAGTACCCAGCGTGGTACCACGCCATCATGAGGCCCTTCTGAGCTGGATCTTGCACTGCTTTAATCAGCGAATCTTCCTAATCAAACAAGGCATTGAAAACTCACCAGTCCCAAGTAGCTCCTGCGGAATCTCGGCCCCGCCCAGCTGACTTTGCGGCCGCGGCTCCGTGGTCGCCGATGATTGTTGCTGCCCATCGTGGAGCCCCGAGTAGTACCCAGCGTAGTACCATGACATAACAAGGTTCTTCAGCGTGGGGTCTTGCACTGCGCCCATCAGCGGATCTCCTAGATTAAATGGGCATCGGAAACTTACCCGCCTGTGGAATTCCAGCCCCGCCCGACTGGTTCTGCGGCTGCGGCTCTGTCGCTGATGGCTGCTGCTGTGTCATCGTGGACTGCGCGGTCTGAGGGAGATCGGGCCCTATGGCTGGCTGCGGGAGGTCGTCATCGGAGTCACCATCGAGCGCCATGGCCTCAGATGCGCCGTCATCGAGCTCGCCTTCTTCGGCCTCCTCTAAGGAAGACTCGAAATTGCCCTCCGTCGATGCATCAGGTTCGCGTCCGTTGGTGCTGCGGCCGCCGGTGCGGACAAACTCTCGCTGCCTGAACTGGTCAGCGATATCTCACGCATGCAAAGACGAGATATTCGGACAATATAAAAAAAAGGATATAATGGCGCCCTGCTTACGCTTGTAACTGCTCAAGCTCCTCGGCGGTCAAAACATCTTCTAGGCTCTGACCTTTGGCGTGGATGCTATGGTATTTCTATCAGAGTCAGCATCCGTGATATATCGATATAAGGATGTAAGGGTACAAGCGCCATACCTTGTACTCAGCTAGCGCTGAATCCCACGACTCGATGAGCGCTGAGTCGTCCCAAGCACGCCGATCACCCATATCTATGGAGAAAGCCATATTGAGTGAGAAGTTGTCAAGTAGAGAATTCGAACCCGAGAAGTTGTGCAGTTGAGAACTTGTGAAGTTGAAATAAACACAAGCTCGCGGCCTAAGAAATAGCGATGCGCCCGACACCACAAGCAGGAGTCGCGCTAGTGGAGTAAACTCTTGGCCGCAGCCGGGTGACGGCAAAACCACGGGACGCCCGTGACGCCCAGCCACGCCAGCCTTCGGCCAGGGTCCGGCAAAAAAAGTTCGAAGTTCGAACCACAAGTCGCGATTTCACCACCCAACACCCCAACCCCACATCTCCACCGCACGCAACCATGGCTGCGGATTTAAAGAAAAATAAGCGCAAAGGTATGTAGTCTTGAAATTGTGTATATCGAAGCTAATCGTGTCTAGGCGCAGACAAATCTGCCCCGGCGGCGAAGAAGCTCAAGCCCGCGCCCCAGGCTGAGCTGAAGAAAGATGCGAAGCCCGTGAAGCCCGTTCCTGCGTCCGAAGCGAAGTCCCCGGCTAAGTCACCTGCCGCTAAGGCTGCGAAGTCAGAGAAGGCTCTGAAGGATACTGGTGCGGTGTCGCCGGCTTCCAAGGCGGGACGCAAGCGTGCTGCGGACTTTTTCGAGGCTGATGGGACGCCTGTTGAGAAGGCCCCGCCGGCTAAGGTCAAGAAGGTGGTCAAGGGTGATAAGCAGGTTGGAAATATAGTCGAGCAAGTGCAGAAGGTCAAGGAAGGACTCAAGAAGGCTCAGGCTGCCGAGAAGGAGATGGAGCAGGCGCTCAAGAAGGTTGAGGAGTTCAAAAAGGCTGACGCCACGGAGAAGACTGGCAAGAAGGCTAAGAAGGCTGGGAAGCAGGCTCAACCGGAGCCTGAGCTCGCTACGGAGGTCGAGCAGGAAGCCACAGAGGCGGACAAGCCCAAGGAGTCTAAGAAGAGCAAAAAGAACAAGAAGGCTAGCAAGGCCGAGCCGGAGTCTGTACAGGAGGAGTCAACCAAGGCCACAGCCGACGAGGAGCCCATGCCGACATCCATCTCCCGCCCCAAGAAGTCGAAGAAGTCGAAACAGTCGGAGTCTAAGCCAGCACCGGAACCCGCGAACGATGACTTCGCTGGCTTCGAAAGCGAAGATGATGGCAGTGAAGACGAGGGCAACGACGCTGCGGACCACACTGCCGCGCTGTTGGCTGGCTTTGAGAGCGAGGATGAAGAGTCAGGCGCAGAGACTGGTATGGATGTCGAGAAGCTGCCCGCTGCGCCGATCAGCGCGAAGGCTCGCAAGCAGCTGAGTAAGGCAAACAGCGCAGACAAGCCGGGCACCATCTACGTCGGGTATATTCTTTCCCCTCCCCCCAAACTCCTCCTGCTAATCCCCACAGCCGCATCCCCCACGGCTTTTACGAGCCGCAGATGCAAGCCTACTTCTCACAGTTTGGCAACGTGACACGGCTCCGCCTGTCTCGTAACAAACTCACCGGTCGCAGCAAGCACTACGCGTTCATCGAGTTCGATTCTGCGGCCGTCGCCGACGTTGTCGTCAAGACCATGGACAACTACCTGCTCTACCAACATATCCTGAAGGTGCGCCGTGTGCCCGACGACCAGGTACACCCAGACCTGTGGAAGGGCGCCAACCACCGCTTCAAGGCCATCCCGCGTGCGCGCATCGAGGCCCGCCGCCTCGAGCGCCCGGCTGACCGCGAGGTCTGGGAGAAGCGCGTCGACCGTGAGGTCAAGCGGCGCCGTGCCCGGGAGCAGAAACTCAAGGCCAGTGGGCTTGATTACACATTTGAGGCGCCACGGGTTAAGCTTGTGGCGGATGTCGCGCGCAAGGAACCTGCTGCGGTTGCCGAGACGGAGCCCGAGAGCCCTGCTGATGCCCCCGAGGTCAAGATGCTGGATGCACCGAAAGAGGTGCAGACGGTTGAGGCCCTGTTGACGAAGGCTAAGGGTCTGGTTGAGGTTGGCGATGGCGTTGACGAGGTGGAGATGAAGGTCACGGTCAAGAGCAAGAAGGAAAAGAAGGAGAAGCCCAAGGCAAAATACTTCAAGAAGCCGAAGGCTTGAGCGGGAGCCGGTCTGGCAACTGGTCGCATCGGGTCAGTCACAGTTGCGAAGAGTGCAATTGTAGGCTAGAGCGTGTATAGGTTACTCGGATTGTGGCAGTATGGTGTAGGCGTTGTGCTTGGTCGATGTATGTCTGTTGCTCGTTGCAATGGGAAGTACTCTAGAGCATGGGCTAGCGACGCTATTCAGGATGGGCCACAGGATAACCTCCCGATATTATGTACCTGAATTGAGGAGCAAGCCATATGTATCTATGCTGGCTGTCATCTCTGCCAACAAATTCTAGAGAAGGTGTCATCAGACTTGACACGATGAGGTGCTCCCGTAGTCAGAGCATTGGCTACATATCTGTTACAGCCAGCTGATGGGCTGGGGGTACTTCAGGCCCAGGGCTACCCCAAAAAGTCAGGTCCTACCCTCACCAAAATTTGGCAGAGGGTCATGTCGCCGGGGTGGTCAAGACTTCTTTTTCTATGAGCCCTTGAGCCTTACCAACACACAAATTTTGATTGGCATCAGCAGACATCGAAATCTTGGCAAGCCACCCGACATCGCTCACGACAACTCCACAGCCTTTTCTCTCCGCCTTTCCTCCGCCTCACCTCCGCTCTCCAGCCCCACAACCCACCTCACCCATCCCGTACCCTATACTACCATGCGGGCACACACCTTGAGAGTGGGCGCTGTACCAGCCCTCTCAGTATATTTGCCCTCAATCCCTCGCATATCGCAGTCACTGATCAGCCCCGCAGCGCCGCTCCCCCCGCCTCCGCCGCACCCTCGCAACCGCAACCAATGTCTACCCCTCGCAGCGCGACGTCGCCGCCCGCACACCGCCGTACAGCAAGCTTCTGCGCAACCTTGCGCGGGTGCGCGAGGTACTCGGCCCGGCGCGGGCACTCACGCTGGCGGAAAAGATCCTGTACTCGCATCTCGAGAACGCGGAGGAGTCGCTGCTGAGCGGGACGGATAACGGGGCAAGGATACGCGGGAATGCGAATTTGAAGCTTAAGCCGGATCGCGTGGCGATGCAGGATGCGTCGGCGCAGATGGCGCTGTTGCAGTTCATGTCGTGTGGCTTGCCGGCGACGGCGGTGCCGGCGAGCATTCATTGCGATCATATGATTGTGGGGGAGAAGGGGGCGGATGTGGATCTGCCGGAGGGGATTAAGGGGAATAAGGAGGTGTTTGACTTTTTGGAGAGTGCGGCGAAGAAGTATGGGATTGAGTTTTGGCCCCCGGGTGCGGGTATCATTCATCAGACTGTGCTGGAGAATTACTCGGCGCCTGGGCTGATGATGCTGGGGACGGATAGCCATACGCCTAATGCAGGCGGACTGGGAGCTATTGCTATTGGTGTTGGAGGTGCGGATGCTGTTGACGCGCTCGTGGATGCGCCGTGGGAGCTGAAGGCGCCGAAGGTGCTGGGTGTCCGGTTAGAAGGCGAATTGAGCGGGTGGGCCTCGCCCAAGGACGTCATCCTGGCTCTTGCCGGGAGACTGACCGTCCGGGTATGTAAATCAGTCCCTGTCAATGCGTTCCCTAATCCTCCTCGCAGGGCGGCACGGGCAAGATCATCGAGTACTTCGGCCCGGGCGTCGACACGCTCAGCTGCACCGGCATGGCAACGATTTGCAACATGGGCGCCGAAGTCGGCGCCACAACATCCATCTTCCCCTTCTCCCCCGGCCACGTCCCGTATCTGCACGCCACGCACCGCGGCTCCATCGCCGACGAGGTAACCAAGCTGTCAGGCATGCCGGAGGCGCAGAATCTGCTCCGCCCCGACTCCAAGGCTGAGTACGATGATGTCGTCACCATCAACCTGTCCACCCTCGAGCCGCACATCAACGGCCCCTTCACCCCGGATCTCAGCACCCCGCTATCCCAATTCGCCGCCGCCGTCGAGGCGAATAACTGGCCGGCCGAGCTGTCCTCAGGCCTCATCGGCAGCTGCACCAACAGCTCCTACGCCGACATGACCCGCGCCGAGGACCTGGTCAAGCAAGCCGCGGCCGCGGGCCTAGAGCCCAAGTCTAAATTCTTCATCACGCCGGGCAGTGAGCAAATCCGTGCCACGCTGGAAGCGGACAACACGCTGCAGACCTTCGAATCCGCGGGCGGCGTCGTGCTGGCCAATGCCTGTGGCCCATGCATCGGGATGTGGAAGCGCACCGATGGCGTGGTCAAGGGCACACCCAACGCCATCTTCACAAGCTACAACCGCAACTTCCCCGCGCGCAACGACGGCGACCGCGCGACACACAATTTCCTCGCATCCCCGGAGCTGGTTACCGCGATGGCGTATGCGGGCACCACGACGTTTAACCCGCTGACGGACGAGCTTCCGACTCCCAGCGGGAAGCCGTTCAAGTTCCACCCCCCTGAGGGCCGGACTCTTCCTGACTCTGGCTTTGCGCAGGGAAATCCTGAGTTCTTGCCTACGCCTGGCGTGCCGGATCCCAGCGTCGAGATCAAGATTGATCCTAACAGCACGCGTCTCGCCGTCCTGGACCCGTTTCCCCCTTTCCCACCCACGGACTTCAAGGCCCTCCGCGTGCTCTACAAGGTCAAGGGGCAATGCACGACGGACACCATCAGCGCCGCAGGCCCGTGGCTCAAATTCAAAGGGCACCTGCCCAACATTTCTGAAAACACGCTTATCGGCGCCGTGAACGCCGAGACCGGCGAAACGAACACAGCATACGACGTCGATGGCTCGGCCCGGACGATCCCGGAGCTCGCGAAGAGGTGGCGGGACAACGGGACCGAGTGGCTGGTGGTCGCAGAGCATAACTACGGCGAGGGCAGCGCGCGCGAGCACGCGGCGCTGCAGCCGCGGTATTTAGGCGGGAGAGTCATATTAGCGAAGAGCTTTGCGCGGATCCACGAGACGAATTTGAAGAAGCAGGGGGTTGTGCCGCTGACGTTTGCTGACGAGGCGGATTATGATCTCATCCGGTCGTGCGATGAGGTTGAGACGGTGGGGTTGAGGGAGGTTTTGGAGAAGGGGGGGGAGGGGGAGGTTAGGCTGCTGGTGAGGAGGGGGGGGGAGGTCGTTGCTGAGGTAAGGACGAAGCATACGCTTAGTGCGGATCAGTGTGGGTTTATTATTGCGGGGAGTGCGTTGAATTTATTGGCTAGGAGGGGGAGGGAGGGGAGGGAGGAGGTGGTGAGGGAGGTGGAGTTGTCGGATTAGGTGTGTGGTGGATATATGCCTCTGGGACTGGGTTTTGAGTGCACTTTGTAGGGTTTGAAAAGGGGGGGAAGAGTCATTCGTACTGAAAAGAGCAAGATGTCGTCATACAGTCGTTCCGCGATCCAAAAGCCAAAGAACCCATCGCTGATACTCCACGCCTCGTCTTCCAACCGCGTTTCTCAACCGGTACTTGACAAGTCCAACAACCGATACACGCCGATTCGCATCCCAGTCCACCATCAGTGATACCCCTCACAGGAACTCAAGCCCAACCAAGTGCCGCAGCAGCCGTCAGGAAGTAGCCCATCCCGATTTGCATCCGCGGCGCTGAAGATGTCGACGTCGAGTTCCTGTGCTGGGCGGACCCGATTGCTGCACGCTCACGTGGTTCCGTGCTGGCCAGCTGGGTGCCGTGTTGGCGGTGTTGGTTCTGCTTTGGAGGCTTAGCTTGACACACTTCTTTGTGGTTTTGACGTACCCGGTTCCGCGCCTTAGATTATTTTGATGGTCGAATACTCTCTCGGAAAGTTACAGTCCGGTATCATATCATCCGAGGAGGGGATATTTACTTCAGAACTGAAGGCACAGAAAACTCCCACTCGCGTGAAGGTGGCTTTGGCAGATGCGGGCTCCAGAATGAGGTAGTAGCATTTCCTAGTGGCACGCTCGCCCGGCTCAGCCGCGGCGCAGCCTTGAGCCATGAGCAATATGGCGTCAATGGTGGATTCCCGCCATTTAAATGGAATAATGTCAGGATAAAGCCCCCATCCATTAAGACTGGAATAGGGAACTTTGCGCATCGGCCCCCGAAGTACCATGTACCCGTTGGCATCTGCGACTTGCCCGTTGCTTTTCTGATGTACGTTGACTTCCAGCACCTCGGTATACCAAGTCTCTAAGTTGACGTGTGCCTGACGGTGGTAAACATGCCGAACAAAGCCGCGCTGAGTTGGCATCCATGGATCAAGACTAACTGACGCCCAGGACCATGAGGGTGCGACATCGACTTGACGGATTGTGCGGAATCCCCTCGGCTGTTCGTGACTGTCCACGCACCAAAGAAGGTCAGATGGAAAGAGCCTCCCGTCCAGCATGCCAGCTACGGCTTTTAGACCGCTGACTTCGACGATAGCCCCTATTGCAACCAGTCTGTCGGTTGGTTCGGTCAGTCGCAGTTCAGAGTATCTAGCCCGTAGCAGCCGCCACTCACTCAGGACTGTGAACTCCTCATCCAGCAATTGGGAATGCTGAGGGGTTTTCAGGTTAGCCATTTCGGAAACGTGTCCGGTTAAGTTTCGCAACTTTAACTTCGATTGTTGAAACCGCAGTCCAGCACAAAACTCGTTCTCGTTCGCGCGATTACAGCTCCAAGAAACATGGTCCAAGCCAAAGGAAAGGGACCGTGATGCAAGCAGCCTTTCCTGGAGAACCCATCCACGGGTATCGAGTGGATTACAATCGTCGGATAGAGAATAGCAGGCCGCAATAACCCGGTCTTCACCGAGCCTGTTCTTGTATAAGCACCGGTAAAGCGGCAAGGGGTTCCTTTGGACAAATAATCCCATCGTTGGATTTCGACCCCACGCCGCGGCGATATTGAGGACGGCATTGGAGTACACACTGGCCATTACCGCGGATTCTGTTATCCAGTCTGCGTCCGGCACCTGTCCCTTGTTGGCTTGGATAATGCAAAGGGAGTCGATCCAAAGATAACGATACCCGAGCTGGCGCGTAACAGTGAAAGCATCGGCGAAAGTAGCTGGAAGCCGATCTTCGGGAATCTTGTTGAGAAACTCATCCAAATTCTGCCGCGTAAGACTGAGAAACTCTGCACCTCCCCAGCAGTGGCTCAGTGTGAAGTACGGTGGTAACGGATCCATGTTTTCTGTTTTGCACAACCGAGCCGAACCTGGCCGAATGCCAACATCCAACAAGCGCGTCGGCCGGCCGTTGGGTTTCAACAATGGATTTCGGCATTCAGGATGATCAGAAGAGCAGGTGTGAAGCCAGCGCTTCATTTTGTCTAAGCATGCACGAGACCCAGTCCAGATGGGAAGGATATCGTCACTGTAGACGTTCTCTCCAGGCTTGAAGTTGATAAATTTTTGAGAGCTTAAATGGCGGCCCTGTGCGTTTGGCATTTCCAACGTCGACTTTTCGCAGTCCTCAGCACTGTCAAGACCGCATGATACATGGGTCGAGGGAACGATGAACCTCATATTGAAACATGATGGGCTGCTCGGACTTGTCACATAAATACTGTTATCGCGTTGCTCGCAAAATCTTTCAGTCGACGATCGGGTTTGACTGCAAGAGGTTCCAGGGGTTCCCGACATGCACGGGAAGTTTGATAACTCGAATGATCCGAGCTCCTTGAGCAATGTGTAGTACCGTATTGAACAGAGGTGACAGCCCGCGTTGGCCGAGAGCGCTACCTCGCGCAGACATTTGTGCCGAAGACCCTCATAGGTTGCCTCCAGCCCACTATCGGAGGCGAATGGGTTCAGAAGTCTGGAAAAATCGGAGGCTGATAGGTTCAGAAGTTTGGAACCTTTAAGGGTGGCCCGACACTCGTCACAGAGCTGGTTCGGCGTCACACAAGCCTCGCCGTCCTGCCCAAAAATTCCACGGGATGGATCAGGAAGCGCCTTGGCCAGGCTCAGGGGAGGTTGATAGTCCGACATCTTTCCAGCACGGTGGATGAAGTAGAAGAGTCAGGATGGCAGGCGATCGACGGAGACAAGGCTGAGAACTGTTAGGAGGGGTCTTTCTCGTCATGAGCGGGAAACGAACTGAAAGTGCAATATTCCGAGTAGCGCCAGGTCGACGGATTATCCTGGATTTTGATTGATGCCAGAGATGAGAGCGCTGTGCGTGTGGATGGAAGTTGGGAGTTTGAAGGAAGGCTGCGGAGAGTCAGGCTGGCAGCTTGATCTATGCCCGCCCGCAAAATGCGCCTCGCCTCGCTCCAGGCCATTTCCCTCCAGTAATACGTCTCCACAGCGAAGCACGTTTGTCACTGGGCGAAGGCGCAGCACGAGCTGAACCCTGAGTACCGGTAGTTGAGAGCTGTACGTGGTTACACTTGAGATGTGCCCACTGTAAGTATCGGCCTTTTGGTGCGTCAAACGCGCGGTTGACCGTACGAGATGGGGTTACAATGGTGCGCCTGCCGCCGCTGCTTATCGTGACGTCAAGAAAGAAAAAGCAAGATACTTGAATTCTGAGCTGAGATGAAGAGAGAAAGCAAAGTCACAACTGTTGTCTGCCTTGGTTCCGGCCGATGCTAAGACGCTAGCACTCTGCTCCTTCCGTAGTATCCATGCCACCGGCGATGTAACTGCACACGATGGTGCCTGCGCATCATCTTCGCTAGGATCAAGGATGCTTTTACAGCACTCGAAGAGGACATAGTAAGCTATATCAACGTAGTCACAAACGCGTATACTACTGGGATTGCGGCGCATCAGGGCAATCAAGAGAAAGTCCCAGCACGCTTCAAGACTCCGTGTATCCAGCGGAGGCATCTCCACCATCCAAGGCAGAATCCACGCCCTACCGGCAACCGCATCCGTCTTGTCGGCGCCCAAATCCGTCACAATACATTATACCCGTACCCGAATACCAATGCAAGGCCAAACAGCCTATACCATATATTGATCATCGCTCATGAGGTATCCATGCCCCGCAACGCCACGAACCGCATCCACACCCACGAACCACTCAACACCCAGCAGTCCAACACAGCGCAAAACGCCGGATATACCCGCCTCCCCAACAACCTACATACTCCCACCGCCCTCAATAGGACTCACCGGACTCGCACTGGCACTTGCACTCCCCACCGGCTTCCTTCGCACTGGACTGGCAACAACAGGGCTGACCGGGCCGCTCATACTCGGGCGCACAACCGCATCACCAACGACGACGCGAGGCGCGAGCGGAGTCTGAGAATTGCGAGGTGGCAGCGGGGGAGGGATGTTCGCTTCCTTCTCCTTGCCACTGCCCTTCCCGTCAACTAACACAATGCCCTCCTGCTGGCGATCGCCTCCCTGGTCGACGTTGGAAGAGACCGAGATCATTGCCTTTTCAAGCGGATCTTCATATTCCGCCATATCGGTCGGGGGGGCGATGTCTCGCAAGAAGTCATCAGCGTGAAGGCCGCAGGCTTCGCGCAGTCCAGTCCCCTGCCCGTCCTTGTCGTCCCAGGCCGTAATCCCCTGTGTTAACAACCCTGCAACCAGCGCCGACATTTTCACATCTGCCATTTGGTCTGGTCCACGCACCATTGCGGGCGCGAAGCACGTCGCTAAGTTGACGGGAGTCATTTTGTTGTCAGCAGAATGACGCGCGACGGCGTGAAGGAGAGGGAGAAGGTGGCGGACGAGTATGGTGCGGCTGATTACAGGTAGCGGAGACCATGTTGAAGCCGGGTTAAAGAGATCTGCCAGCGCCTGAACGGATGGCGGGTTCGGTAGGCCGCTTACTAAGCGCTGCAGGTCGCTGTATGAGCCCGGAGGCACGATTGGCGTCCGTAGGTCTGCGTACCAAGCCTTGATCAGTCCAGCGGCGATGTGAACCCCGTAGGCCGATGTTTGATCCGTCTGGCGGATCGTAGCTTCCAGATCTACAGCACCGGGGTACGGGGGGAGGGGCAAGGCCACGTCGCGTTCCTTCCAAATGATGAACTTTTGGCCCCGGTCGTAGGCCTCGCGAAGTATGTCCTTGAGGCGCATGTGAGCGGGAATACGGAAGAGGCCTTCTGTATGCAGGTTGTCGGCGAGCATGAGAAAGGAGGTTGTTTCGCGGAGGACGCGGGGGAGACGGCGCCCAGATCTGCCGGTGGGAAATGGCTGGCGGGTTTGGAAGGCGCGAGGGCCTGAGGCATAAGGAGAGAAGATGGTAGGGGTCCAGCGGCGGTCTTGGAGGTAGGCGGAGGGAGGAATGAGGAGGTTCTCGATGGGAATGTGGAGAGCGAGGGCTGAGAGGGAGGATGCTAGCTACCGTATTAGCATGCGATCACTCTTTCATACCGATACAAGGCCTACCGTGCACAATCTTCCGCCGAAATTTGGGGCTCACAACTGTCGAGAACATCTCCGCCAGTACGCGCACCCACGTGCGTTCATGGACAATATACAGCTTCTGTATGCGCTTGCGCATCGCCCGCGACAGAACATGGTATGCCTGAATAAACCAACCCCAGCCTGGGCGGCTCTTCTTTGTTGAAGTGGCACCCTCAGCAGCCCCGCCAGCGAAGAAGATGATCTCATATGCTGTCCCGCCAACTAAATCATCCTCGTCCGGCAGACGCGCAAGCACATACGGTAGCAGCGAGTCGTAGTCGACTTCGGAGGTATCGGGTAGCGCGGCCGAGTCGAGGATGTAGACTTGGTGTCCGCTAGGCGACGGCAGCGGCGAACGGTACAGGATGCTCTCGGCCGCTTTCGCCATGTCGGTCGAGTAGTCGGACGAGTGGGCCGGTGGAGGCACCGCGCTTATGTTTGAAGCTTGAGCGCGGTGGAGGAGGTGTGCACGCATGCCGGGTCTACGGAGGTTAGCTTTGCGGGAGGCTGAAGCGAACATCGAGTGCAAACAAAGAACGGGATGATGAGCGCTAACGTCAAAAGAGATTGATGGGGAAACAGTAAGAAAGAGAGTAAGAGAAAAGAGATGCTGACATACTTTGGAAGAATACTTGGTTAGGTGTTACACGGGGCGTGGCACGGTGTTGCTGGCAGACTGAGAGGCGCGGAGTGGGGAGAGTTGAGCTGGCCGCGCTTCGTGATGCGGCCCGTGCGTCAGGTAAAGACACCGGCCGGGATTATGTCAGGCCGGGGGCGGGGCGCAAGGCTTAAACCCAATTCTAACTGCAGCTGCATAAATACCGTGCATTGAGCATTGTTGCAAGTATGGATGGTGAGTGAGCAGGTCCATTTAAAGCTATGTGCATCGGGTCCTCCAACACCCTAAAGCTCGAGAACGGTGCAAGGCTGACAAGGTTTGGCATCCAAATCAGGTCCTGAGTTGAAGTATCCAAGGCTTGCAACGCGCCCCAAATCCATCGTCACCTGCTCCGTTTCCTCCACAATCCATCCCATCCCACCTTTCCTGACGTCAGCTTCTGTAGCTAGATGTAAATATAAGCTGTAGTATCATGCTAACTTTCCATAGCCGGCATCGATCTTGAGGTATCAGGATGTACATTTCTCACTGATCAACTGAAGCAAGCCAGGATCGCCCATGGGAACCCCTTGGGCATTATCATCCGCAATTAGGTGGAACAATGGGACACCATCGAGGATCCTTCCAAGATTTGCACGCAAACTCCAGCGCCATGAAGCCGGCACTCTTCAGCCTTCTCAAGTCCAACGCTTTTAGTATCATTGTGCAGCGCGTCATAGCCACAAGCAATCCAACCCCGTCAAGCCACATTTGAAGTCAAAACATCACAGCGTGCTTTTTGTTTGAGACGAGGTTTCGAACTCATCCTTCTTATTGGCTGCAGGCTTTATCCCTAGACCGTGCCCTGGCCGCCAGCTCAAATTGGGATGCGGTTGATATCGTTGATATCGGGGAACAAGCAACGACAGCTGCATGGAACTGCAGGAACAAATAAGACATGAGGTGTGCTCCGTTCAAGCGCCCGTCGTCAGGTCTTGGGAAAGAAATAACGGTGCTCTCGCTTTGCAGAGCGAATCAAGTTTATCCTTTAACCCCAGCCCACCAGCCCCGCCTCCCCTGTAGCTTGGCGAGGGGTTAGGAGGAGGTCCGTAGTGGCGCTGGCGGTGGCACAGGTCTCCTTCACTCTCTCTCGTCCCCATCCCTCATGACAAACACCTCCGCCGCACTCCTCTCGCAAACCCATGGACTCGAACTCAAGCAGCAACAATAGCCTCATCCTTCGCAGAGGTCGACTTCGCCCCTATGAACGCTTGCCTTAACGCTGCACCCTCGATTGCCTGACCGAGGCCTTGAATCCCCTCTCCTCGGCACCATGGTGGACGATTCTATGGGCGGTCGCCAGCCCTCAGACGCGGATGTGATATCGCTTGCCCGTGAAGCCTTTGAGGCCTCGCGAAAAGTTCTGCGCCAGGCCGGTGACGGCTCCGCATCGTCGGAGATGCAGCAACCAGGCATCACGGTTGATCTCGGCCACAAGAACATTGCTCGGCTGCCGGACGAGGTCATAGACATCATCAAAGACGAAATCGAGCGGTATATTATTCAGTCCTCAGTGTATATCGTCTCTGACTTTTCAGGCTTGCTATAGCTCACAACATGCTCTTTTCCTTCCCTCCCCGCCTTGCGGAGTGCAAACGCCTCCGCTACCTGAACGTACGCTACAATGCGCTCACAGAACTGCCGAAGCCGGTATGTGCTACGTTGTACGACCTCATTATGTGATCATACTGATGGCCAAGGTGCTGGAACTCGCGTCGCTCGAAATCCTCGATATTAGCCGCAACCGCCTGCGCACGCTCCCGAGAGAAATCCGCAAGCTGACGTCGTTGAAAGTGCTCGCTATCCAGCGTAACGAAATCGAGAAGCTTCCTTTGTCTCTCGGCGAGATGAGCAGCCTGCGCGTTCTCAAGTTTGCCGATAATCCGCTCACCTTTCCTCCCCGAGAGGTTTACACTATGGCTCGCGATTTGCCTCCCACCGCTACGAGCGGCGAGCGCGAGGCACATGTCACATCAAAAGTAAAAAAGTTCCTTAAGCAACAAGCGCTAGCTGCTGCGGCGAGCAACCGTCAGCGCCTACAATTTGAGTCGGATTCAGAAATGAGTGAAGGTACCGCAGAAACGCCGCGTCCGCCGAAGCCGAACGGACGGTTTCCAGTACGGCCGAGCGTCAGTGGATCAGACGCCTTTGGCATGCTGTCGCGGTCTCCGGAATCGCCACCCCCGATTCCCATCCGGTCCCATGCGCGCATGACCTCGAGCCAGAATAGCTTCTCTTCCATCAGGCGTCCGACGCTACTCTCGCCTCCCGATGCTGGCCTGAACGGAATGGACCGCAAAATAGACACCGAGGACCGGGAGACAAACCTCAGACCCAACCCGAAGCGGCATGGCATGATCACACCCAGAGTGTCAGAGGCTCCAGTGAAGGGATTTCCCCTGGTCCGTACCCCTCCTGGTGTCAGTAGCATGGACTTTGCGCGGTCGCCTCCTGCGTCGGGAACGGTCACACCTGCTACTTCTCCGCCATACGGCACCATAGCCTACGAGCAGCGTTACCCGGTAAAAGGGTTGATAGAAGCCGCGCGTGGTGTGTACACAGCACTTGTGCATTTCTCTCAGAACCTCGAGCGGCTCGGATACAATGTCGAATCGGCCGAACAAGGCCGCGCTTTCAGTCAACTCACCTCGCTCTTACGCGCCGCATTTCGCACCGCCGAAGCGCTCAATGGTCTGGAATCGCGGCGTGCCAGCACCCCCGTCGCCGGCTCCACCATGCGCGTCATGAAGAAGCATTTGCACGAGTATCTGCGTGATACTCAGGCCGTCGCTCGCTATGTCGCTCAGCACACCTGGCTTTTTTGCGTTCCGGCCACTCATGACTCCTACCGTTCCCTCATGTGGGATCTCCAGCGCGTTAACTGGGAAGCCATGATCACCAACGTCTCTCTCGCAACCGCGAAGCGCGCCCACCGCACCGAAACCGGTGCCTTTGTCACGCCTCGCGCGCCGCGGAGATCTGTCCGTGCCGCATCTGCGCTGCGTCCCCGACCGGAGTTTCAACCTCCGGCGCCTACGCCGCTGACTGGCATTCGTAACACTCAACCTTCCCCGGACATTCTGCCCACGAACAGTCCCCAGTATTTGGCTGCGCTCAAGTCTGGACCGTCGACCGTTAGCTCTGGCACCTCGACTCCTCAGTACCCAGGATACCCGCGGCGCACGCCTCGCACCAAGACCTCCCAGGGCCAGATCACGCAAGGATGGCAGAGCCAGCATAATCAGCTACTGGGGCGGCGGTTGGAAGATGTGCAAGCGGAGATGAGCGAGTCGGCCTACGAGCCAATATACCAGTCGCTGCGGGAGGTGGAGCTGCGTTGCAGAGAAGGGCTTGAGCGGATTAAGGCGCACTTTTTGGGGCAGCGACAGGAGCTGGCCAAGGGCTACAGGAATGATAGTGATGCACGGCGCGTGGTCATTTTGCAGGAGTTGGTCTCCCGCGCTGAGGCACTTATCCGCTCGTCGAATCACCTGAGCGAATTCTTGGACGACTTGCGCGATAACGCGTGGGCGGCGGGACCGCAGCTGAATCAGGTGTTCAAACAGCTGACAGAGGTATGTCTCTCCTACCCTCCCCCCTTTCTTTACTAACATGACCCCAGGAATGGTCCAGCTTCATCGAAGTCAGCAAAACCCTCGGCTCCTCCCAAACCCTCGGCGACATCAAAGCCCTAATGAAGCACATCCACATCGCCGTGAAAGAGGCCTCAGTGCGCATCACCAACTCGCCCTGGGCCGCCGGCGACGCATCCAAGGCGCCCTCCGTAAGGGAAGTCCCCTTCTCGCCCTCCGCCTCCTCCTTCATCTCCTCCCTCTCCGGCTCCATGTCCGGAAACCTTCCCCCGCCGCACATGCCGCACAACAAGCAGGGTTCATTGGGATCTGTACCGTCGACGCCGTTGGGCGCGGCGCTCGGCCCGGCTGCTTTGGCTACGCTCCCGAATTCGCAGGCCGTGAGGAGTAATGCCCAGGCAGGCGTGGGTGGGAAGATGAATGTTTTTGAGCGCGCGGAGAGGCTCTTGACGAGCCAGCAGAGGAGATATTAGGGGTCTGACAGCGGATGATGGCTCGAGGTCGACTGACGGTACGCACAACTGACGGATGATCGGATTCCTTGGATCCGCCTCGGAGCCGTTGGCACCCCGATTCGACTTATCCTTAGCTGCCTGCCTTTGTTGCGGCGCGCAGCAAATTGCGTTGACAATGCGGTCGCGCCAGAAGTCGCGTGGCCAGGTCGCAACGCTCGGAGATATCCCAATAACCTTCCACGCCATATTACAGGAACGAGCGATGCCTGGATATTGGCAATGTATCACTGTTAGACGGTCATGTGTACGAATATGTTTTCGGGCGTGTCTTAGAAGATAGCGCGGCGTTGGGATAGCATTTACCGGCGCTGAACATTGGATAGGCACGTAATTCACCAGGATGATGTCTTCACGCACTCATGAACCTGGCACCCTTCAGCATCAGCAGCGAACCGCCATGACTCTTGTCCGTTGCTCTACCAGCCTAGCCTATATGATCCTCCCACGCCTCAGTGGTTCAGAAGTACAGAGATATGACGCCGGCCCAGCAAAGATGCGCAAAGACAAAAAGAACTCGTCGGTCTTGGATTTTAACGCGCTTAGTCGAACAGCCCGAAGCCCATATCCTCGTCCGACTCCTCCTTCTCCTCTTCCTTCTCCTCCTCCTTGGCCGCCTCGGGCGTCGCGTCCGTCGCGCCGCCGGTAGCACCACCGCCCGGAGCAGCAGCCGCGCCACCGCCGGATCCCACGTTCAGGAGCAGGTCCTTGACATCACGGCCATCGAGCGCCTGGGAGGGGGGTTAGATGCGTTTGGACTCAATGTAATGCGGGCACGCATACCTTGGCGAAGAGCGATGCCCAGATGGGCTCAACACCTTCTACACCCGCGGCCTTGATCAGAGTCTGGAGCTTGTCGGCCTGGTAGGTTGATTAGCCAATTTGTGCGGAAAAGGTGGGGGTATCGCGGGAAACTCACAGTGATGTCGACGCCGTCATCCGCGAGGATGAGGGCCGCGTAGGACGTCGCAAGCTCGGAGGTAGACATTTGCGAACAGCTGTTCTGTGTTTGCTAGAGGTGGGGGGCACGATCGAAGGGGGATGTCGCTGCTGGAGACGAGGGAGTTTTGTTGCCGCGAGTCGAGAGATGGCAGATATTGGTGTGTGGTTGGCGTGTTTGCCGATAATCTTGGCGCGGCCGGGTCAGCTTTCTTCCGGTGGATTTCGGGAAGGGAGGGGTTTGTGGCGCTAATGGCGTGTGGCGTGCAGAGTGCCTGGGCTTTGTGCCTCGGGCACTCATAAGGCAATCGGCACCCCGCACAAAGGGCAGCGGGGCCCCGGGGACGACATGGACAAACGCATCATCGCGACGAGAACAGACGCTGAGCCTATTCCACTATTTGGTTTTGAACCCACGAACTCCAACATTGCCTTCAACGGAGAATTGCCGAAACTGCACCGATATGACCGATTCCCCGCGCCTCCGGCTGCCGCTCCCGTCCGGCGAGGAGGGCATCCATGCGGCGCTGTTGGAGACACGCATGCGACTGGAGCTGTTGAAGACGGATCGAACGAGCTACGTCAAGAGTGAAGATGTGCTGGAGTTGTATCATGGGGTGATGGAGCAGGTGCATGCGCTCAACCGTATACGGGCGGATAGGCGCGGAGAACAGAATCGCGGTGTGTAGGCTGATACGAGGCTAAGGCCGCCGGTATGCTGATACGAAGGGCAGTGGACGTTGTACTGGACGATTGCTTCCAGCTCATCTCCCTCGCTTTCATGACGATTGGAAAGAATAATGAGGCACCGGCCATGTAAGTAAGCCCAGTGCCTGTGTAGCCGCGGCTCAATAACCGCCCAGCTACTCCGTCGTCTCTACCATCAAGGTAACGCATCCGTGTCTTTTCTCTTCTCCCGCTAATGATCCGCAGCGCCTACTCGATCATCTCACCGAAGCAGCATTCTACTCTAACAAGGACCTCGAATCTATTACGAGGCACCTCGACGACTTCCGCAAGACAATATCGCGCGGCCGCAACCGCCACGATCCTGAGTTCACCACCCTGCTCGAGGCGCGCATTGGGGTGTGCCATGAGATTCTGGCCAAGCTGCGGAAGGTGCTTAGTCAGTTGACGCCGGAGCTAACACCGCTGTATGAGCAGTTGGTGTCGATATTGCGGTCGCTGTCTGCGGCGAATACCCGGTCTCGGGTAGGTCATATGTCTCGGCATGTAACGAGCGGTTGGGGCTGACGGCTCTAGTTCCCGAAAGAGGACGTCGCGGCCATGCGCCAGAACCTGCAGGACATCAAAGAAAAGTTCCCGGTCATCTGCGCGGATGACAACCGTTCGCTTGAGGAGCGCTACGCAGAGAAGGTCCACCAAGCAGAAGGACTGGAGTCGGCATCGGCGGAGCAGCTGGTCTCTGATCTCCTAACCCGGTGTCTGCTCTGGATCGAGATTATTCAGCAGCAGTACGTCCCCAGACCCCGAACTAAGAAATAGAGAAAGGCTAATGCAGCCAGGCCCGGCAAAATCAACGAAAGCTTCCGGCCCACGTACAGCAAGCTTCTCAAGATCCGTAATGACCTCGAGAGCCGCTCGCTGCTGCAGGCCTGGTCGCTGCGTGAAACTGACCTGTACGATTATCAGCGGCGGTTGGACGCTATTGATCAGGAACGCACACCGGACGGCAATTTCCTTGACCCTGAGGGCAACCCGGCGGATATCCAAACACAGCGGGTTGGTTTGCTTCCATTGTGGGTATGGGCTTGGCTAATTGACAGACCCTGCTGTATCTCCTCCGCAAGAGCTACGCCCTCATCTACCACCTCCTCACATCCTCTGAGCCGGTCTCCGAGGCCCTCTTGCCAATCTACAACCAGCTCAAGACGCTCAAGCGCTGTCTCGAGGAGGTGTACCGCGCGGGCGGCGTGTCGTCGCCGCGGGAGCTGTACCCGTACAACATGAAGGTAGCCACTTCTTCCCCCTACAGATTTCATAGAACCGTCCTGACACCACCAGCTTACATCCATCGACAACATGCGCGTCGACGGCAAATTCATGATCGGCGCCGATATCCCCGACGGCCAGGCGGCGCTCACGCAGCTGCTGGAAGAGTGCTTTGAGATCATGTTCAAGCTGAGGGAAACGGCGGACGAAGCCGAGGAGCGGGCCGAGGCGGGTGCGGAAGAGCCTACGATCGGCGGCGTAAACAGCGGCGGGCAGCATATTTCGGTATAAGTGGTGGGTTCAGTGGCATGCAGAGCTGGTTTCTTTATGGCACATTTTGTTATGGGTGTAGTTTAGTGGTTTAGACGGCGACTATGCAGTAATGTGCGTGGGTGCGGACGTGGGGTGGGGAGAGTACTGCAGCTAGCGGGTTAATTCGTCGACTTGTATACTACGCAACACGTTTTCTGCCTCCTCTGGTTCTTCGGAGATGGCGTCGGCGTCGACAAATGTGAGCCGCGCGCCGTAGGATATACCTGGACTTGTAAGTGTGGGAGGGGGGATGCTAGAAGCACGTACACAGTTCCTCCCCTGTGGCGATATCTCGCGCCGCCCGGTACGTCACCGTGCCGCGAGCCACATCCCGCGTCCAGACTACGTTTTGATCCCGCGAGGAGTGGTTGAATAGCGAGCCGAGGCCGAGGACGACGGCTTGGAGGGGTTGGGAGGGCGCCGAAGCGGCATCGGAAGTGGGCGCGGGCCAGTTACTGCCGGCGTGAGTGGCGGGTGAAGGTGAGGGTATGGGCGTACTATGTGTAGTGGTAGAGCACTGTGTGCTTGATGTGGGCTTCGTTGTCGGTTGGACTGAGGACCAGGACCGGGTTCGTGTCTATATGGGTGCCGCGCGGAATTGGGACCATGGTAAAGACGCCGCGACCTACGAGGTCAGCAGTGGGCCGGTGGTGAGAGGCGGTCGGGGAGGTGATGTACCTTTGGGTGTGTCCGACACCAGTACCAGGCCTGGGAGGCGCGATAGTGGCACAGCGTCCTCGAAACTCACAGCCATCGCGGCGTATCCAGATCTAAACGGACAGCAGAAACGATCGCGGTCACGATAGCGGAAACGCAAAACACACATCCCGGCCCTGCCGCGCCCAGCCGCGGAGCCGCGCAGGGATCCCGCTCCACGCGCCACACCTCCGCAACCTCTTGCGGCAGCAACCTGGCCGACGTCAGCGGACCTGCATCGCTAGCAATGTCCCGCGCGCGCGCTCCCTCCGTGGGCGAGAGCCTCAAGACGCCGCATAGTGTGAGCTTGAAAGTCCTGCGGTATTCTCCCTCCCTCCCCTCCCCTCTCACCCATCACTCCCGCCTTCTCTCCCTCTCTTCCTAGCTACCACCCGCTAACACGCCCAGTCTCTCCCGCCCCTCCCTGGCTCCACAGACGCCCCTCCCCCCCGACTCCTCCTCGCCGCTCGGGCTACACTTCTCCGCGCACGCCTCGCGGGCCGATCCTAGCGGCAGCAGTATTAGGGATGGGTTTGGGGTTGGGCTTGCGCCTGCGCTGCTGCTGCCGGAGAGCTTTGGCGGGGCGTATGTTGGGGAGACGTTTGCTTGCGCTTTGGCGGCGAATAATGAGGTTCCCTCTGGGGACCCGCGGGAGGTTAGTGGGTTGAAGGTGGTGGCCGAGATACAAACCCCGGGAGCTGCGGCGGGGACGTGGGTGGGCGTTGGGTTGGAAGGGGAGCATGAGGGCGAGGAGGGGTTCGAGCCCGGGGCGAGCAGGCAGTGGATCTTAAGGCTGGCGCTGAAGGAGGAGGGACAGCATACGCTGGGGGTTACGGTGACGTATACCGAGACGGGCGCGGCGGGCGAGGCGCGGACGCGGAGTTTCAGGAAGTTATACCAGTTCGCGGCGACGAATCTTGTGGGTGTGCGGACGAAGGCGGGGGATTTGCCACCTCGTGCCGGGAGGGGGAGGTATGCGCTTGAGGCGCAGTTGGAGAATTTGGGGGAGAGGGGGGTGGCGATTGAGGTATGTTCACGTATCCCTCTCTTTTCATTATGCCGGACTAAAGCCCACAGTCTGTGAGCGTGGCTCCCCGCCCGCCTTTTACGAGTACGTCGCTCAATTGGGATGTGGCAGGCGACGCTGCGCGCGCGCCGGTGCTTAATCCGCACGATGTGTACCAGGTTGCGTTTATACTTGAGGAAGGGGAGGAGAAGAAGGGTGAGGACGAGGAGCAAACTCCCGCCGGTGGGAAGCTTGTCCTGGGCCAGTTGCATATCCAGTGGCGTGGGTCGATGGGGGATCGGGGGACATTGACGACGGGGTGGTTGACTGGGCGGCGGCGGTAGGTGTGGGTTAGAGGAGGAGTGTGAGGCATCGGTTTACAATAGACGGACGGGCAACGCCTATCCGTCTGGAAGGCAGAAGCGAACCGGCCTGCGGATATCACCTGCGTACCGCGTACCCGTTCCACAAGCTAGCCGATAACCGTTGGCCGAGCGCGGTATGCAGGGTCTTGCCGGCAGGGTAGGATACGGGCGGGATGCCGATGGGCATGGGTGCCGGTACGGGACCCTCGGTGTGGGGGTGGTCGTGGTTGTGGTCTGGAGGCCAGGCGGAGGTTGGGATTGGGCCGGGAAGGGCGAGTCAGATGCGACAAGGTGCGGGGAGGGGTGGGGTCCGGAGCTGGGAAGGAAGGGACGTTGCATCGCGATTCCCTGCTCGATTGCCTACTCGAGAAGGGAATTACATCACCGCGATTCAATTGCGGGGTAAAGAGGGAAACACGAAGGATGCGTCTGGGGAAGCATTGCGGGGTATAAATGTGGGGGTTTAACTTGGGAATTCAACTTCTCCATCACGAAGCCACTTCATCAACTTTTTTCTGCTCATACAACCAAAGCTCTCGAATCTGAACATTCGAGCTCTCTCTGCTCCACCAAACCCAGCGGCTTGACCCATACAATTTTCACAGTTACTAACAACAGCAAACACCGGCAACTTCGCCAACCGCCGGTGGGCATGGCGACGGGCGGGCGGGCGGGCGGGCGTAGTTACGGCGAGAAGCGAGAGGTCAGCATAATCAGCATCGTCATCATAGCGGGATATTAACCACACTCCCGTCCACAAGCACACAAAACGCGCATACGCACGTAAACACGCACACACGTGTCCCATACCCAGCGACTCGGCTATTTCCATTTGGCGATATTGGAACCATCTTACGACAGTACCTTTGCTACGGGCCCAGCGATAGTGCTGTCCCGTGTGTGAGCAGGACGCGCAGTCCGGCCCGAGGCTTGGTACTTCAGCGGCAGCCGATACTTTCAACATTTGGAGCGGTTCGGTGGCATGGCGATGCTCGTTGGATAGCACAATGCCATATCCCGGTTGCGCATCGGACTCGGCTTCAGGCCATGTCCTCGTTCGCCAACCGCTCCACCAAGTCCACCGCGGCTGACGCCAGGCACCATTCAACAACCCCGGCCCCTGCGCGTGTCCGGCCCCGCACGTCTCGAGGCGAGCCTTGGCGCGGGGGCATTATCTGGGGAAAAACTCAAATCTTTCCCATATGGCCCGTATGCCCGTGCTGATATACCATAGCCACGGAGATCGACAGTTTCGACGTTACATATGCGGGGACGGTGGACGGAAAAGTGGGTCGGGCGGGTGTGCTTACGGTACCGCAGTATCTCGAGGAAGGGCAATCATGGAAGTAACATATGAGGGGAATTGTGGTGGTGAGAAGAAAGGCCGGAGACTTCATGCCCCACCCCCGTCGTCCCAAGCCCCGCGGCTCCAATCCCCGATCCGGCCTAACCAGAGATACGACTGGCGCCTGCGCGTCGCTAGCTCGCAAGGGAAAAACTCAGAGCCGCGGAGGCGATACGGCCGGGGGGGCATATCGTGGAGAGCTGGGCTTTACGAGGTTTCGATATCAGCCCAGCGCCGACGCAACGATGTTAACATACTGTGGCAGTGAGTGCTGGATGTGGAGTAACGGAGCAGTAACCGGCCGGAGCCTCGCCCGCGATAGCTGTACACGGCTGGAGGCGTGCCCGTTGTGCCCCCAGACGGCTGAAGCCGTGAGACAGGCGTGGCGGGCCGTGGCCGTTGGGAAAAGGAAGTTCACATGCGTGGAGAAACGAAACAGTGAAAACGCGCGATGCGCGATCGGCCCGTCGAGGCAAGCGCAGGGTCTGGCGCGCTTGGCCTCGCCAGCCCGCGACAGCCACCCCGGATTTTTGCGAATGGTGGACAAGGGCGGAGTGGGTTGCATATGCAGTGTGCATGCATGGGCTCAGGGGGATAGGGAGGCGGTGGATGTTCTGTGTCCATATGTTGCGCTGTGCTTGTGAGGTTGCCGACGGCGGAGGGAGGAAGAGAAGAGTTCTGTCAGTGATAGCGAGATAGGTAGGCGTTGAAGGGCCTGGTACAGGCACGGATTGGACGGGGAAGAGAACGGGCGGGGAGGGTTTGCGGCGCTGCGAGCTGTGCAGTTCACTCCCGGTATGCGTAGAAAGTGTGGAGGGCTGAACGGAGATTCAGTCCTCCTCCCCCGGGCCCTAGTCGGGATGGTGATAGCAATTGATACTTTGCGGGGGCTGTAAATAGAAAAGAGAGGGCTGGAATTGTTTTTCTTCCTGGGATTATGGCGATGGCTTCTCCCGTGAAGATGGAGAGTGGTATGTAGTTACATCTAGTTAAATGTGGGCGTCTAGATGATCCGCTTGCGCATTCCGCACGCGTCGCCACCTGGTCCTGGCCCCTGGGGCCTAGTGCGTCGGCTACGCTGGTGCGTGGGAGCTGGATCATGGTGAGGCTCGCGCTCAAGTGCACGCTATGCCGCTTGTGAGGATGGAGATGCTGGGAGGTTAGAGGGGCTAAGAGTGGGCGTGGAAGGATTTCTTGGGGAGACAATTGGAGGATGGCAAGGCCAGAGAAGAAGAAGACGAAGCAGAGGACGAAGCAGATGAAGAAGAAGAAGCAGACGAAGAAGAAGAAGCAGAGGACGAAGCAGACGAAGAAGTAGAAGAAGCAGAGGACGAAGCAGACGAAGAAGAAGAAGAAGAAGAAGAAGAAGAAGAAGAGGACGAAACAGAGTGCAACAGGAGATTTGTCAACGGTTTTGCCCTGTATGTACTCGTGTCCACTTTGTGAGCTTGCGGCCCGTTTCTATCAAAAGAATCGGCACGTGAAGAGCGAGACAGAGACGGAACCGAAGAGAGCGGGAGAAAGATATTGCTAGTATTTCTGTGCAGAGGGAAGAAGCGCCGCAGCAGAGGGCTGAAAGTGAGTGAGAGTGAGAGCGGCAGAGAAAAAGTGCCAAAGCATCAACCACAACATCTCCTCTCTTTTTCTCCATTCTCTCTCTCTCTCTCTCTCTCTCTCTCTCTCTCTCTCCTCTCTCTCCCTCAATCGACAAATATTTCCATTCTTTGCTTCGAACTCCGACAATCCCATCCTCTATCGTCAACCAGACATCAGCAACCATAAACCCCATTCTGTCGCAACACATTGCGCTCAACAAACTACCCGCTTTTATTTCCCATCTCTCCAGCAAACCCCGAACCCTCTCCCACACACACCCTTCACACCCCCCTCCCCCACCACCACCACCACCACCACCACCACCTCCACCAGCAAATATCCCTATCCCTCCCCCCAGTCTGATCGCTGCCACCATCCACCAACGGCCATCGCCTATCAACCACACCTCGTCCACAGCCCCCTCTCTCGCATGCTCATAACCGTCTCCGCTCGCGCGTTCCCGTTCAGCGCTTCCTCCAACTGTCCGTTTGCTCGCTCTCTTACTCTGTCTCCGTCGCTCAATCTCTCTCCTTTCAACGTCTGGACACCCGCTGGCTTTGACATCTGCACCTGTACCCTCATCCCTACCCCCGGTGCCTGACCAACGCTGAAACTTGCACGCTACACAGCATCGGCTCAACGCTCGCAAGCGCAGTCGCACACATTGCCCCGGTAGTCCCAGAGGCGTATCCACCCGTCGCAGCGCGTCAGTCTGTCACTTTGCAGAAAAAAAAAGAATTCAAAAATTCCCATGATATCTGCCTGCGCGCGTCACTCTCCTGGACACCTTTGAAACCCGCGACACTCGCCGTCAAATCGAAGCAATCCGAACCCGGGACCCCGTCCATGCGACTACACATAACCAATCATCATGGCTTCCCACAAATCCAGCGCTGACGCGTCTTTGCCGTCTCCGCCGCTGGCTGACTACTTCTTCATTACTGGCATCGAGTCGACGCAAATCTTCGACGAAAAGGCTGCTCCCGTTGGCGTCGCCGCCCCTCCGACGCTTGACACTACAATTGAGGAGAATCGCGAGTTGGAGACTGCGCCCAATGGCCGGCCAACGTCCTATGAGACCTATGACAGCCTTGGTCTCGGCCTCGAGCCTCGTCGCGCGTCGGGGCTCAGTTTCGAGGCCCGCAAATCCATAAGCAGCATGCTAAGCTCCGAGTCGCATACCGCCAGCAATCGCAGTAGTGCTACCACAATCAAAGGGTTCCCAATGGCGGGATCGACGGGGCTGAGCGAGGCCGACTTTGACAAGGCATTGCGCAAGTTTGCTGCGGAACGCGACACCTTCATCGAGGAGATCCAGTTCAGCGCCGGCGTCGTGCCGCAACCACCGAAGCCCAAGGCGCGCGCTAAGGCGCAGAAGATCGTGGCCGAGGACGTCGGTGGCATGCGCTCGGCGGTCGGCAGCGTACGCCGTCGTCTCTCCACCATGAACAGCCTCAAGCGCCAGCCAAACCCGCTCATGCGCACCTGTAAGTTGCCTGACGCTCCTGTCCTGCGTCGGGCAAACACTGAACCTCTACCTACTCTAGCCTCTGTGCGTACTTCCCGCCGCCTCAGCGGTTACAATTCCGTAATCCCTACTCCTCAACCCTTCCACCACGATCCCAATATGCACCCGCTGCGCCGCCGCTATGAGCCGGTCCTTCTCGACCGCTACCCGGGCAAGGCTACGGCGGTGGACGAGCTTAAACGCCGCAACCCCTTTCCCGACTATGTGCCCATGTTCGCCTTTCCTAACGATGTGACGGTAGTATCCTCGGACGAGCGACCACGCGCCACGTGGCACGGCTTTGTCATGACCGGCTCGGATGGCGCGAAGCTGCATGGCATCTGCCTCATTCTCTGGGTGCCCCTTAACCAAAAGGCGTCGGAAGAGTTGGAGCGTCAGTGCGAGGACTGGCGCAAGGCGAACATGAGCGGGGAGGAGCGGGAATTGGCGAGCAGCCTGGGCGAGCGCCTGGCGACGGAGCGGGCGAAGCTGTCCCGCCTATTGGCCCGGTTGCCGACGATGTCACAGGGCTCCGACGAGCGGGAGTCCTTGGAAGAGGAGATTAGTGCGGTCGAGGAGAAGATTGGACTCATGACGGACCTGCTCCGCCCGGTGCGCCACGGCGCTGCGTCCAAGATCGAGGGCCTGACGGACGGCGAGACTGGCCTCTGGATTCCGCGCTCGTACGGCGTGCTCGGACGCAACGGTGGCATGACGAGCTTCTGGAAGGAATGGCTGCGCGCCGTCTGCGTGCCGATGATGAACGGAGCCGTGTTGCGCGTGCCTGCGAGCTCGCCCAGGGTCGGCATGTGGCAGCCGCTGGAGCGCTACGTCGTCAATCTGTGCTCCGAGGCACCGAGTCCGATTTCATCTATCACACAGGTCGAGATTGCCATCCGGGAATTGCGCCTGTATGCGCGCAAGGAGGCCGTCAACGAACTGCCTAACAGCCGCAACATCGACCTCTATGCGCTCTTCCGTGCGTTGTCAATACAGAACATCGTTACGCTGTTCGAGTACGTCATGTGCGAGACGCGCATCATCTTCCTTTCGTCCCACACCGCCATGTTGCATCTCGCCTGCAATGCGATTGTCAACCTCATCTACCCGTTCAAGTGGTCTGGCATCTTCATCCCGGTTCTTCCGTCGCGGCTCATTGCTGCACTCGAGGCGCCCTGCCCATACATTGTCGGCATCGAACGCCGGTACGAGCCGGAAGAGTACCCCGACGACGAGTACGTGCTGTTCGATCTGGACAGGGACACCATTCAAGGCACCGGTGTTCCCACAAAGCCGTTGCCACGGCAGCAAAAGCGCAAGCTGACACAACTGCTGCATCTGGCCGCGCCTCATCACGTGCGGTACGGCGTGCCCAAGGGCCCGCCCGCCTACGCAATGGAAGCCTACCCAAACGACTCCTATTCCTCCGAGAACTCAGCCATCTACAACCACCGCGCCGCATCCTCAACGCTATCCACGCTCGTCAGCCTCAGCTCCTCACACTTTGACGACGCAGGTAGCGTCCTGGCGAGCACGCGTCCGCTCATCTTCAATGCCTTCCTGCAGGCGCGCAACGACCGCAGTAGCCGTGGCTCGGACCAGCGGCCCAACACCAGCAGCACAGGCGGAACAACGCGGCTAGCCTCGCCGCCCTCGCCGCACGTCTCGCCCATCTCGGCGCACTTTCCCGTGCCCACGACACCCAATTCGCGCAGCGACTCTGGTTTCTCGCTTCAGGCGACGCTGCGCGAGAAGCGCTCTGGCCACTTCGACTCGGTGTCGCGGCGCAGCTCGGCGCACGTATTCGACCCGGTTGCGTCAAGGCGGCCCAGCCAACCGTTCCTCGGTCACTACCCCACGCAGTCGATCTCCACGCTCAGCAGTGTGGATCTGCGGAACGGGTCTAGCTACGCGCCGTCCGTGTATGCGCAGAGCACGCTGGCGGCGAGCACGATTATGCCCGGGCTCATGATAACCCCGGCGCGGAATACGGATACGGTGCAGCATAAGGAGGGGCATCGGATGGTGTGGGCGGCGCATGATGATAAGGCTGTGTGCTCGGTGTGCGAGGATAAGTCGGATGAGGGGATTTTCAAGTGTGATAGTGAGTACAGTTTTTGCTCTGAGGGGGCGGGGTTAACGAGTGCAGATTGCAGCGTGTGCGCGCATAGCCGCTGCATGCAGAACGTGAACCTGGTGTGTCCATCGGCGTTCCGGCCGGAGCAGGTGCGCGCCGCGTTCGTGCGCTGCTTCTCGAGTCTGCTGTACACGTACCGGCGCTCGATGCAGATGTCCAACTCGGAGCAGAAGAAGAATGGCCTGATGTTCAAGTTTAACTACGAGGGATTCTTGAAGAGCATGCCGCATGAGAACGCGGAGTACATGCAGATGCTGCGGGAGACGCAGGGTTCGTTTTGCCCTCCCCCCCCCCCCTACGATCCGAGAATTTGCTAACCCGCCCGGCAAAGGATTCAACGAGTTTATCCACGAAAGGGAAACGAAACCCCCGTCCGACCCGGAGGTTAAGCTGTTTGACCAAATCATCCTTTCGAAGAAGAATCGCGGCCGCATGACTTTATTCCATAAAGCGAGTCAGTCTGCCCCGCCAGCTCCCCTCCCCCCAGCGCGCGGAAAATACTTACGTAGAGAAGCGGCGACAGATTTTTTGGCGGATGCGAGTGATCATACGTGGCGCACGGCGGCGGCTAGTCCGCCGAGTTCGCGGTTTCCGGGGGATTATCGACAGGTTATAAGTCGAGGTATGTTGCCCTTTCTCTAGTGCTGGGGAAATGGTAGGCTGATGCATGATAGTACCGGCTAAGCTCGACACACTGCTTATGCGCGAGCCGCGCGTGCCGCAGAATGTCCCCCGTGCGGGGCCGGGGTTTGCGAGGAGGAGGGCGGTGCCGAGTGTTGCGGTGCCGGGGGGTGGGGCGTATGGCAGACCGCCTGGGGTGGGGGGGATTGAGGGGGGGTTGCATAGTGTTTAGGTGAGGGGAGGTGAGGGGAGGTGAGGGGAGGTGAGGGGGGGAAGGGGATGGGGTGGAAAAAGGAGGGGGGGTGCTTACGACGTCACGGCTGGATACCCCGTTTGCGATGTGCTTTTTCATGGGTTGCGGCGTGCTGGGTTTCGCGGGCGCGGGCTAAGGGTTCGGCGTGCGGGGGACTGATACTCATTTTGCGGCTTTTTCTTCCGAGGGTAATTGGTCGTTGATTTTGATGCGAGCATTTGTGGATCGGACTGGGTCTGGGGATAGCGCCAGAGAAGGGCATGGTGTTCGGCGTTCGAGCATGGAGTGAGGGTGGTTCGGTGGGGAAAAGGGTGTATGGCGGAGAGGGGATGGATTGTATCATAGTTGTAATTCTCTGGGCCTGGGGATGGAGTCCTCGGCTTTGACCTCCGCATATGTCCACCATGGTTCATTTCTGGATGGTTGATGGACGCAAGACAGTTGAATGCTTGTGGTGGAGGTGTTGAACGGGTTGAAAGTTGCTGAGGCTGAAAGCATTTGGGTAAGCATGTTGGGCCAATGCTTTGTCCGGTGTCATGCTGCAGATTCAACAAATGGCGCCCATAGCTGTGAGCGGAAAGGGAGTTCTCTTCGATTCAATTAATCAATGGTTTCCTCACATTTATTGGTACCAAGCGCTTGTAGTGTGAAGAGAGCTTGAAGTTTATCGTGAGATACCGACACCTGCAGAACATGAGTGGACAGGGCGATATCACATGACCTTAATAAACACCATACACGAGGTGCGTTAAGGAGCAGGGCCTTGCTGACGCTGATGACGGCGAGGAGGCGAGGCGAGGCGAGACGAGACGTCAAAGTTGGCAGCGTCGTCTCATCTTCCTCTTTCACCTACATCTACCATCTTCACCTACGGAATTCACTGTCTTCTCTGTACTTGCACTTCACGGCGTCATCCTCTCTGCCATTCCCCCGTTTACGGATTGATGCTCCCCCTCATCAAGATCCCGCTAGATCTCGTCTCCACTCTTCCCCCAGCCCCCACGACAGCGCCAAGCGCCTAGCGCGTGTCAACGCATCAGCATCAGCCTCAGAGCTCTCAACCTCCTCCTTCAGCTCCCCCAGCTCCAGCTCACCTCCCATCCATCCTCCCTCATCATGCCAGACTACGCAACAATCGACACTCCCACCCGCTCCTCCTCCCGTCCCGCCTCCCACCGCTCCACCACCTCCGCCCGCTCCCTCCGCTCCAGCCGCACCTCCGAAGCAACACCCCTCCTCGCTCCCTCATCCGACGATGTAGACGAAACAACGCCGCTACGTTCACCATCAGCCTCCTCTCTGCTCCAAGACATAATCGGCGATGCCCGCAAACCAGAAGCTAAGCGCCCGCGCTGGCCGTCTTTCGTTGCCCTCGGCGCGCTGTGCGTGCTGGTTGCGCTGATTATGGTGGCCGGGTTCGTGGTCCCGCAGGCGGCGGAGGAGTATGCGAAGCAGGCGCGCGTGTTCGAGATTACGAGCGTGAGTTTGCCGGAGTTTACGGCCACGGGGGCGAGAGCGCGTGTGCAGGGCGTGTTTTGGTTGGACGCGGACAGGGTGGGGAGGCAGAGTGTGAGGGATTTGGGGAGATTTGGGACGTGGATTGCTAGGAAGGTGGAGCTGCGTGAGACGAGGGTGAGGGCCTATTTGCCTGAGTATGGCGATGTGGTGATTGGGACGGCGAAGGTGCCGGGGGTTAAGGTGGATGTGCGGAATGGAAGGAAGACGGTTGTTGATGTGCTTGCTGATCTGGAGCCGGGGGATGTGGATGGCATACGGCAGGTTGCGGATGCGTGGCTTGCGGGCCGGTTGGGCGAGTTGACGGTGCGTGGTGTGGTGGATGTTACGCTCAAGTCGGGCATTTTCTCGCTTGGCCGGCAGACTGTCGAGCAGAGTATGGTTTTTGCGGGTAAGTGATGAGCCCGCCGGTTTGGGGCTGCGGTTTCAAACACTGACAGACCTACCGCAGGGGATGACGTTCCTGCGCTCCCTGCTTTCAACATAAGCAAGCTCAACATCCACGAGGTGGATCTGCCAGATGCCACGCAGGGCATGGCCGCCGACGTGACTATCAAAGTGCAAAATGGCTACCCGCTCGACATCGTCGTCCCGCCGCTCGGCTTCGCCATTCTCGTCGACAATTGCTCCCCCGCCGAACCCTTCATCATGCTCGCCGACGCGACGACCAACTGGCTCGCCATCCACCCCAGAGAGGACGTCGTGCTGAATGTCACGGGCGTGGTGCGCAGGCTCCCCGATGCCTTCACAGCCGCGTGTCCGGACTCCGAATTCTCGCCCCTGGACACCCTGCTCGGCAGCTACATGCACGGCGAGGACACGACGATCCACGTGCGCGGGTCCGACGCCCCGTCCCTCGACACGCCGCGCTGGATCTCAGACCTGATCTCTGGCATCACGGTGCCTGTGCCCATCCCCGGCCACTCTTTCGGTAATCTGGTGCGCAACTTTACGCTTGCGGACGTGCACTTCAGCCTGCCAGACCCAATGGCCGATCCCGACACCCCGGAATCCAATCCCCAGATCTCAGCAACGATCAAAGCCGTCATCGCCCTGCCGGAGGAAATGAATCTCTCCCTCGATGTGAACAAGATCCGTGCGACCGCCGACATTTTCTACAAGAAGCGCAAGCTCGGCGTCCTGGATCTGCATAAATGGCAGCCTGCCACCTCTCACCCCCTGGGCGACGCCGCTGGCCCCGCGCTGCTCATCGAATCGGCCATCGCGTCTGCGCCGCTGAGTATTACGGATGACGATGTTTTCGCCGACGTGGTCCAGGCCCTGCTCTTCGGGTCCAAGCCGCTGATGCTGAGCGTCACAGCGGCCGTGGACGTCCATCTCGACACCGCACTCGGCCCGCTCACCATCCGCCGCGTCCCGGCTCAGGGGACTGTGCCCGTCAAGCGTGGGTTCTAGCCGGCGCGCCTGCTATAAAAACGACCGCTAACCCGGGGCACAGCGATTAGGGGTCCCGGGACGGGGGGCTTCGTGCCGCAGGTGGGCAATTTATCCATTATCGAGACTACGGAGGATAGTCTTACCATTGCGGCGGTGGTGAATGTTACGAATCCGACGATGTATAAGGCGAGCGTGCCGTATGCGGACGTGCTTATTCTGGTTAATGGGACGAGGGTTGGGCATGCGATGGTGCGGGATATGGTTGTGGTTCCCGGGGTTAATGCTGGCCTCAAAGTGATGGCGGTGTGGAATCCGGCTGCTGGGGGGAGGAATGCGTCTGCTGTCGGCCGCGCGTTGTTGTCGCAGTACATCTCTGGTGCGTACCCCTCCCCCTCTCTTTTCGTATCTAACCCGACAGGACGCAACGTCTCCCTCACCCTGCGCACCCACGCCGGCACCCTCCCCTCCCAACCGCGTCTCGGGCGCGCCCTGTCCTTCCTAAACCTCACGCTCCCGGCCCCGCGCCTCGGCGGCCCCCCACCCCCCTCCGACCCCAACGACGGCGACGACGAAGACGACGGCAAACCGCACTTCATCCGCGCCGCCACAATGCACCTCCTCAGCAGCACCGCGGACTTCACCCTCCTTTCCCCGCTGCAGCACACAACCCTATTCATAACTCGGATCAACGCGACTAGTTTCTACAAAGGCGCGCCCGTCGGGAAGATTCTGCATGATTTACCCTTCGCTGTGCCGCCGGGGGAGAGTCTGAGTCCGAGACTGGGGGTGGAGTGGGATTTGGGGAGTGTGGGGTATGAGGCTGTGAAGCGGGCGTTGGGGGGGACGTTGAGGTTGAGTGCGCGGGCGGAAGTCGGGGTGAGGGTGGGGAGGTGGGAGGAGAGGGTGGATTTTGTAGGGAAGGGGATTGGGGCGCATGTTCGGCTTTGATTTTGCTTTTCAGGGGGGAGGGGGGCGTTTTGGGTAGAGTCGGTGTTGGGGTTTGGGGTTTATCGCTGATGGCGGGCACGTACATAGCAAGCCGCAGATACGTGAGGTATTACTCTTCTATTCCGCTTTAACGCTATGCTTTCCGCCCCCCCGTCCTAGCGATCTGCATCGCGATAAGACCCTCCATCTCCCCCACCCACCTCTCCTTAAACACCTCCTCCGAGAACCGGCGCGCACTCTGCCTCGCCCTGCGCCTCATCGCCGCCATATCTCCATCCGACATCGAGAACGCCTTCTTGAACCCCTCCGCATACTCCTCGGCGCTACTCGCATGGAACCCCGTCTCATTAACCACAATGTCTTCCTTCGGTCCCCCACTCGCATTTACAACGCTAACGAGACCGGCGGCCTGGTACTCCACGACCCCGATCCCAAAATGCTCGTTCCACATCCCGTTCACGCCGACACTCGCCCGGCCCAACGCAGCTAGCACCGCTGGCCACGGGGCATCGGTTGTGAAACTTATGTGGGGGCGGAGGGAGAGCTCGTGCGCGATGAGCCAGAGGCGGTACGCGCGCCGCTCGTCTGCGGGCCCGCGGACCGAGCCTATGAGTTGCAGATGGGGTACTTGCATCCCGTCCGCCGCTGTGCCTGGCTCGCTTCCCTCGTCGTTCTTCTCCTCGTATCCGTGGGCCACCTTCCAGCGCGACAAGAAGAGCGCAAACGCCCGCAACACCAGCTCATGATTCTTCTCCGGCCTGAATTGCGCTATGTACAGCACTATCGGCTCGCGGGGCGTGTCTAGCGGGATGGCAGCTTCGAGTTCGGATACCGCGACGGGAGGGTACAGGATTGTAATCGGGGGTTTGTGGGTCCGGTGCGGGGACCAGAGCGAGCGCATGTGCGCTGCTGTCCAGGAACTGTTCGCCCAGACGACGTCGATGCCGGACCCGGCGTGCGAATAGAGCGTGGCGAAGAGGCGCCAGTAGAGCTGCTTCGCCGTGCCGCGGAGCCCGGTACCCGCGCCGGTGTGCGTGCCGATGGGAGCGGTGGTGGGGGCCGAGAGGGAGGAGAGCATGTCTGTGGATATTGTGGGGTAGTGCACGTACGCGGCTGTCGGCACGGAGGGGAAGAGCAGGGAGGAGAGGCGCAGCGCGAAGGCGTACCCCATTGTGTCGATGAAAATGTCAGGCACCAGCAGGATCAGCGCATCGAGCGCGAGGATCAGCGACCCGAGGCTCTGCCCCAGGAGGGTGAAGTGGGGGTAGCTGGAGGGGAGGACGTAGCTCCGTGTGCTGAGGTAAAGGAAATGCAAAGTGGAGGGGTTGAGGGTGATGTTGAACCGGTCGCGCACGCGCGATATGAGGGCCTCTTTGCTCAATTCGTGGTCCCCCGTGTAAACCACACAGACGGCGCGCGGGTACCGGTCTTGTGTGGCGCGCACTGCGGCCCAGAGAACGCGTTCGCCGCCGCCGCCTGCTGCGCAGAAGGGGTGGAGGAAGGCGATTATGCCCGTCCAAGTTGAATGACTTCCTGGTTGCGAGGTCTCGGTGGTGGAGGGTTGCGAGTTCTCGGAGGTGGAGGAGGGTTGTGGACTATCGGCCCTCGGGGACGTGGTGAGCGCAGGAAGGCTGGACAGCAGCAGCGCGCGGCGCTCGCGGCTGCGCCTTCGGATGAACCATCCTACAGCCCGGGCGAGGTATCGCAGGAGGGTGGGAGCGGCGAGGAGCGCGGCGAGGAGGGTGAGGGTTAGGGGGAGGGCCGGGGCCATGACTGTGGCTAGCGGTGTGACATTGGTGGGCGGGATGTGTGTATTAATGGATGTGGTGGTGATAGGTATCGGCGGCTGGTGAGAGGAGGAGTGGAGGTTGAGGTTGAATAGCGGTGGTGAAGTTGGCGATGGTTGCGCGTAGAGGTCACGGTACGCCACAAGTGTGTCTGGTGCACGTCCGGACAGGGATGGGGGGTTTGCCCGGTCCAGGATTTTTGGCGACACTTCAAGCTTTGATGCAAGAAACACCAAAATCTTGACTATCGCGAACATCCGTCATACCGCCGCCACGACGTGCGCGCAGCCGCTCCTTTGTAAGGCCTCCGTCCTAGTCCAGCTCTATGCTCTGCATGTCCAATTGCTAACAATAACCCAAGCACTATGTCTCCGCCCCTCCGGCTCCTCCTCCGCCCTCTCCTCCGCCCTCTTCCCCGCCTCACATCAACCCCTCTCACCTCCCGAATATCCCGCCCATCCCGCCCCTACAGCGCCTCCACCGCCCTAACCCCCCTCCTAACCCTCACCCACGAACTCCTCACCCTCCTCCACTCAACCGGCCTCCCCTGGTCCTACACCCTCCCCCTCGCCGCCCTCCTCCTCCGCATCCTCACAACCCTCTCCCTCTCCCTCCCAGCCCGGCTCTACCTGCAGCGGCGCATCTCCCTCAACCCCCTCCTAACAGCCTTCACCCCCCACGCTGGAACCCACACCCACGTGCGCCACTACTGGCTCCAGCGCATCGGCCGCTCCCTCCGCAACCAATACTACACCGCCACCACCGAGCGCCGCCTCTTCACCAAAATCCGTGCCCGGCGCTGGGGCGCCACGACCCTGCCCCCCGCCCTGCTCGGGCTCGCACAGATACCTATCTTCCTGCTGGTGATGGAGACGCTGAGGGCCATGCTCGGGAGCCAGAACGGCCTGCTGGCGGGGGTTGTGAACTGGCTAGGCAAGGCGTTTGGCGACGCGGCGTGGGTGCAGGGGTTGACGATCGAGCATATAACAAGGAGCATTGTTGCCGCGCCCGGCCGCTTCGTCGGCTGGATATGGGGCACGAAGGCCCCCGCTGCGGCGCCGGACGCGAGCATATCCGCCACCGACCTGGCCGCGCCCACAGCTAGCATATCCCCCGACGCCATCCCCGCCCCCCTCGAAGCCCCCCTCGAAGTCCCGACCACAGACGCACTCTTCGCCGCCGCGGCCACCCCGCCCACGCCCACCGCCTTCAGCCCCACGTGGTTCGACACGACTCTCATGACCGAAGGCCCGCCCTGGGCACTCGATCTCACGCTCCCGGACCCAAGCTTCATAACCCCCGCCCTGCTCTCAATCACCATGGTCCTCGCCGCCCTGAACAGCTCGCGCGCAGGCGGGCCCCTGACGGCCGCCATCGCGCGTCGGCAACGCATAACGCGGAACGCGCTCGTGCTGGTCGGGGCGCTGATGGGGCCCGTGATGGCGAATGTCCCCGCCGGGCTGGTGTATTATTGGGTGTGGAGTATGGGGTTTGGAGTGCTGGGCCAACGCCTGTTGGATGGGTGGGTGAGCGTTGGGACACCGGTTGTGCCCTTGAAGAGGCCGGTTCGGAAGAAAGTTACTGTTCTGCATTAGTTGGCGGAGACAGCCATGTGAGGAAGTGGGTTAGGGGGATGCTGATGGGGACGACGGCAAGGGCATATACTCCGCTCCTTCTGACATGAAATAAAGTGTAGAGTACGCTAGGGGGATCCCGACGTCTGAAGCCACGGCGGGCAACGTCGGGCCGGACAACGTCGGGCCGGACATGCATGTGGCGGACGGCATACACTCCCGCCGTGAAGTGGTTGTAGCCGATCTAGTCATTGCGGCAGCATACACGCCACGTTTCTACATACGCCATCTCCCGTCCCACCGCTGGTATCCCGAAACCGACGTTAGCACCATTAGCATTATCGTTAACCCCCCCGCCTTCCCCAACTCCCGCTCTCAACGCCGAACACAAGAATCCCTCGGTATCAGACCCCCACCTAACCCACATCGCCCGGCCACCCACCCCTCCCCCCACACCCTACTGCCTCGCCCATCTTGCACTAGTAACCCGATAAAGCTCATCAACCCATATCCCCTCCTCGCCCTCCTCCGCCCCCGCCTCCGTCCTAAGCCCAAGCCTCCCCTCCGCCTCATCAACCGGCCTGCTCTCAACCGTCGTATCAGAGC